>CM068368.1:8337100-8549600 GCA_034769895.1 Magicicada septendecula
ACGATAACTTTTGACCGCATCACCCGATTTTCGTTAAAAGTGGCTGCGTGTTCGCACCTTTACCCTTCAGAATTGTTATTGAGGTTGATTGCTCCAAAAATAGGAACGGTTGGAAGACAAATATGTCGGGGGGTTAAAATTGTGAAAAATTCGCAAAACCTCATGTGGGGTAGGAATATAAAAGGAATTTTAACCATAATCTGAATACTGTAACCATTGTTGAAAATTGCAAACTTTTTGAGGCGTGAGGGCCAAAAAATGCGTTAACGTTTTGGTAAAATCGCAAAAAATTCATGTGGGATGTCAAATTAAAGAAAATTTTAACTAATGTCTGAACGTAGTGTTTAGATACATTTTATGCAGTCTCCAGATCGCTATTATGATTAATTTAAGAATTTTACCTTATATAATCCACTAGGCGATCCCAGTTTTTCAAATACTGAAAAACTGTATTTGAAAAACTGAGATCGCCTAGTGGATTATATAAGGTAAAACGTAGTGTTTAGTTTTGGAAATGTAAAAATTTTGGGGCCCTAGAGTCCAGTAAGTTTTAGTAAATTGCTCGAGAGGTGCACACTTTTAAGAATGGGAAACGGAATGACTGTAAGGGGAATATGTTTGGTTGATACTGTCTATAAAGTATATTGTAAGAATCAAAAACAAACGTCTGCAGACTATTTCAGAGCATCTTAATTTGGAAGAACAAAACGGTTTCAAAATATTGTACAGACAATAGTTTTATTTTTACACAAACAATTGATAAGTACAAGTGAGTTCAACAAAGCATGTAGGTTTCATTGACTTTGAGAATGCCTTTGATAGAGTAGAAAAATTCTGTGGCAAGTATTAGGAGTTTGGGGAAACCTACAACATCTTATAAGAACTATACAAGGCCTTCGTAAAGGAACAAAAATATATATAAAAATAATGGTGGGATCTATCAACAAATATCTGTCAATAAAGGTGTTAAACAAGGGTGCAGTATATCACCTAATCCTTTTAACATTTATATTGACGATCTGGTAAGCAAATGGAAACAACTAATGAGCCCTGGTATTAAGCTATCATGAGACTAATATTTGAATGTGCTGTTGCCTGCTGACGACTTCCTTGTACTTCAAAATATAGAATCTGATTTATAAAAGTCAGTTCTTAACCTTCATCAGATTGGCAAAAATCGTACATCACAGTATGAAAATCTCCACTATAAAAACAAAAGTAATAGCATTTAGTGCCTCTAACAAGGAACCAATTTTAGGAATTTAGGAACCATTAGGTGCCATTTAGGAACCAATAAGAACAAAAATAAGAATTAATTATCAAATTATAGAACAGGTGAGCCATTTCATTTATCTGGGGAATATTATTGGCTATGATAAGAATTATGATATTGACGTTAAGTTAGGCAAGTTCCAGACGATATGTGGACAATCACAAGGTACGTCGGGACACAAAATTATAAAGTTCTACAAAGTTATGGAGGTTCCTGTCCTGTCCTATGGGTGTAAATTATGGACAAGGACCAAGAAACAAGAAAGTATAATATAGGCTTTGGAAAAAGCGTTCTTAACATGAAATAAAAGATGTTCCAAAGTTGATCGTATAAACTATGGAGGCATAACAGAAGAATTACAAGTTTTTATCTTGAATGACAGATTGAAAGACTAAAAACGACGGTGGAAAGAACACTTAGAAAGAATGTCAGATCAAGACTGACCAAACAAGTATGGAAATGTAAATCTATAGGACACAGGTGGAGGAAGAGATTTCTGGAGGATCTTTGAAGGCAGAACAGCAAAGGTGCAAGGGCCCATGCCGTGCTGTGGAGATGATAATGATGATGATATTTCAATGCGAACGAAAAGTCCTACTGTTGTTCCTGTAGTTTTACACAAAATCGAGTTTTAAAGGAGACTAAAAACAAGTAACGTGTATTGAGTCATACCTAATTGAAAAAGAAGAAGTAGAACAAGACGACGATAAAGAGGAAGAAGAAGAAAAAGAAAGAAAAGAATAAACCGGTACTTAACAAGACGATGAAAAACCAATGAAACATGACGTTGTTTATGACGCTATCTACTGCCATCTTGAAAACTAAACTAACGACGAACAATTTAATGCCGGGGAATCGTACTCGTGACGTTTGCTATAGGGTACACAGAGCTGCTTCGTGCTGTTGCACAATGTTTAACCACGAAAACGATATATTTACCGTGTACTGCATCGAGTCGACAGCACCGATTGTCGTGATACGGGATCGAAACCGCCGCCGTGTTCGTTTCTTTAAAGACTTTTTCCTATTAAATCGTGGATAAGCTTAGAGTCTATTCTTGCAAAATCATTACGTAGGCAGACGCGTTCACAAACACACACACACACATACCATTCACGCTCACATTATACATATTAATAGTTCATTTGCGATATGAAGACCAGATTCATTTTATGTCTGTCCGTCTAAAATTCCTGTCTCTAAATAAAGAACACGTACATCCAGTTCTTTAATGCCAACAGTTGACTGTAGTTATTGGCTTTAAAAATATTTTATAAGTTGCATAAGTTCAACCTTTTGTGCTGAACCATTAGGCGAACCGTTAAGTCAGCAAGTAAAGGAACACGCCTAGAATTCTACAAGGTGATGGCTCTTCCCACACTTCTTTATGGGTCTGAGAATTGGACTTTAACGAAAGGCCAGGCCAGTCGCATCCAAGCGGCTAAAATGAGATTTCTCAGGCACGTGGCAGGGTATACTCTCCATGATCATAGAAGAAACACAGATGTACGGCAGGAACGGAATATTATGAGTATACTCGACAGGATCGTCCAGTATCGACTGAATTGGTGGGAACATCTTTGCCAAATGGATGACTGCCGCATCCTCAAACAACTATGGAACTATAAGCCGAGGGGACGGAGAGGCCTGGAACGTCCGAGGAAGCGCTGGAATGACCAGCTCTAAACTTTGCCTATTTGAGACCGGAACAAACCATCCTTGGTTTAATCCCTGAAGATGAAGATGATGCTGATGATGATGAAGTATTTTATAAATCACTTGTTTTATTTTATCTGACTGATTTTTCTAATAAGTTAAGGCCGACGCTATAACATGAGTTTCTTCCGCTGCGATTAAATGGGTTCGTTTTGACATGATAATCTTCGTGGATCACCTGCCTGTCCAGCAAAACATGACAAATTCTTCCCTTCAGCTGGCTTTAGACAGTGATTGAAGTCAGTTCTATGATAAGAATTTGTAAATTTCAGCCGACACCACTAAAGCTGAGATTAAAAATGTCGGCTGACCAAAAAGTCATCATCATCATCAACACCATCGTCAGAACACGGTATAGGCAAGGCGTTGGCTGTTCCGCCTTCAAAGATTCTCCTCTCATCATTTCCTGGGTCTACCCACACACGTGTCCTACAGGTTTGTATTTCCAGACTTGTTTGGTCAGACTTGATCTGACATTTTTTCTAACTGGTCTTTCCATCGTTGTTTATAATCTTTTATTCAAGCTGAAAACTCGTAATTCTTCTCTTACAACTTCGTTCTTTATATGATCAAATTTAGAACATCTTTCACCCTCGTCTTAAGAACACCATTTCCGAGGCCTATATTTTACTGTTTTGTTTCTTGGTTGTTGTCCATAATTCACGTCCATAGGCCAGTACAGGGACCGACATAAATTTAAAGTAAAACTTTAATTTTGTATCTCGACGTACCTCGTTTCTAAAAATACGGTAGACTGTCCCACAGATTGTTTGGCACTTACTTAACGTAACGTCAGTATCATAATTCCTAACATTCCCCCTAAATTAAAGTGGCTCACTTGTTCTAGAATTCGATCACTAATCATTATTTTTAGTGATGATGACTTTCAGCCGTCTCTTCCTGGGTCTACCCACACACCTGTGTCCTATAGGTTTGTATTTCCACACTAGTTTGGTCAGTCTGGAATGTTACATTCTTTCCAACCACCGTTGTTTGTAATCTTTCAATTTTCCATTCAAGTTAAAAGCTTGCAGCTTTTCTCTTGTGGCTTCATTCTTTATACGGTCAAGTTCAGAACACCTTTCAACTCCTCTTAAGAACGGCATTTCTGAGGCCTGTATTTTACCGTCTTGTTTCTTGGTTGTCGTCCGTAATTCACACCCAGGCAGGGACAGTACAGGGACTGCCAGAACTTTGTAAAACTTAATTTTGTCTCTCGACGTATCCTGTTTCTAAAAACACCATTGATTGTCTCAGTATCCATGAGACCTGAGGATGCTCATTGTAACTTGAGTGAAACGTTGTCATGTAACATGAGCGGTCCATACCGCAAGAAGACTTCATAAACATAATGTCCCCCAGCTCGTCAGGAACTTGACTAACTTAACATCAATATCATAATTCTTATCATAACCAATACCCTTTCCCAAATAGTTAAAAATTGCTCACCATTAACACTGTTTGGTGAAGAATCTTTAGCATCGTTTTATTGCCTACTTCATCCTCAGTGCTCCCGGCTTTCCCTGGGGTCAGTGATGTCTCCAGTGCCTACCCATAGGGAAACAATAAGGGAAAACTGTGCTCGCATTGGGAAGCTATGCCCTTAGTGTACAGAAACTCAGTGCAATCTGAAAATCAAAGATCTGAATACCACTGAATGTGAAGCAAAATTGTTGTCACAGGTTTTCGTAGTGGTACAGCCACATATGAACGCAAAAATGAGAAAGAATGGGGAAAGACAAAAGAGAGACACAAAAAAAAAGCAGAGTGTTTTTTAGTTGTTTGATGTTCAAGGGCGCCACACACACACACACACACATAACAGCTAATAGGCGCTACAACGGAACGGAGGGCGAAGATCAAAGTCAACCACTGTAGCTCTTGAAAATTTAATAGCGACGGCGGGGTCTCGAAAGAGAGGCTGTTGACGAAACATTATGAAACAGGAATCTTAGTGCGCCACCGAGGTAAGTGCCCCACTCAGCTCAGCTTGACGCGCCGCCATGTGTGTGCTCTCTATGTAGACGTGAATGTCATACACGAGAGAGAGAGGAGAGAGAGAGAGAGAGAGAGAGAGAGAGAGAGAGAGAGAGAGAGAGAGAGAGAGAGAGAGAGAGAGAGAGAGAGATGGCAAGACAAATTGTGCCGAAATAGGTAATAAATAAAGGCCCTAAAGTTCTATAAGATTCATTAGAACAATGAAATTCTCTAAAATAAAGTAAAGAGAATATTCATGGGAGAAATATCTCAACCGTTCAAAATAAATACAGGTGTAAGACAGGTTTATCCCCAATTCTTTTCAACTGCGTCCTGGAGAAAGTAGTGAGAATTTGGATTTAAAATTAAAGGAATGCAAAATATCACCAATCATGTTGGGAAGAAGGAACAAACATATTGAAATAAACTATTTGGCATTCGGAGATGGCTTTGCTATACTTTTTGAACATCTGACATCTGCAGTAAAACAAGTTAATTTTTTAGAGGACATAGCCAGTAAAAGAGGCTTAAGAATTTCTGCAGAAAAAATTAAATTTCTCAGGAACATTAAAAATATAAAAATGCGCCAAAATTCCTGCTAACAGATATTGGTCGAATAGAGAGGATTAGAAAGTTTAAGTGTCTAGGGGAAATAATTCAAGAGAATGGTGTAGAAAAATCTGCTATGGAAGAAAGGATTCATAAAATGGAAATAGCATATGGTTTAACTAAAGACATATACAATAAAAAGTGCATATCTAAAAATGCGAAAATAAGGCATTACAGTACAATAGTGAGGCCAGAATGCCTATAAGCAAGTTAATGTCTAGCATTGAATTATAATTTAGACAAACTAAAAATATTGGAAAGACGAAATATAAGGAACACGAAAAACTTCAGAAGGTTGGAAATCAAGAAGTAATGATGAAATATATCAAAGTATAGAAAATATAATAGAAGCAATGAGAAAAAGAAGACTATTTTTTTTGGAGATTTATATAGAATGGACGAAAATATGTTAACAAAGCAGATCTTCAAATATCTGTGGGGAAAGAAGTCAACATCAAGTTGGATTGAAGAAGTCAAAAAGGATTTAGAAAAAAATAATATAAACGCAGAAGAAGCAATTGAAAGAGACGTTTTTCAGGTAAAAGTGTTAAAAATGGAAGAAGTCCAGGTCAGGAGAGAGAAAAACGCAGGTTCAAAGTGGACTGAAGACAGGAAGAAGAGACATAGTGAAAAGATGAAAGAATATTTGAGTAAAAGAAAAGAACAAGGAATAAAGAATTGAAATTGGCATGTGGTCCTCAGATGGCCGATACAAATAGAAAAAAAAGTAAAGAGAATATTAAATTATTTTCATGTTACCTAATTCAATATAGATGGTAAGGTTAGATATGAAGAAAAATGTGAAGGAAAAAGTCAGTAAGTTGGAAAATAAAATTCAAGTAAATGCGGTAGCTACATGGAAGAACCTCCGAACTGTTAATATACAAACAAATTTTGAAACGGGTCCGTGAGTTTATGGTGAGCAACTCTGGGGTTGTACAAAGAAACCCGACACCAAAAAAATAATTCAAACTTTTCGAAATGAAGCGTTTCACAGTATACTTGATGGACCGTGATATGTAAGGAACGATTACGTCCATCGAAACCTGAAAATACCTACGGTTACTGATGTGTTCAAACGGGTTGAGGCGGCTAAATATGAATAAAAGCTTCATAAACATCAAAATAATGAAGTGTTTCAATTTCTTAATGATACTGGACTTGTTCGGCGTGGTTGCAGAGACGGAAACCGTTTCAACTGGTGTATGAAAGTGAAGTGTTTAAAGCAATATTTACCCACGAAGAAACTATAAGCTATAGTGATGAGTGCACCAGTGGGAGCACATTCTACACACTGCTGACATAATTATTAGAATACAATTGGTTGTGCACTTTGTAACTAGCTGCAGTAAAAACAAATGAAAAAAACCTAACACAATACAAATAATTAATCAATTTATGATAATGATTAGAATTGAAGCTGATCGGTCAAATCAGTCAGTTCTACACCATGTACAAGAATCTTCTTCTTCTTCTTCTTCTTCTTCTTCTTCTTCTTCTTCTTCTTCTTCTTCTTCTTCTTCTTCTCATTCTTCTTCTCCTTCTCCTTCTCCTTCTCCTTCTCCTTCTCCTTCTCCTTCTCCTTCTCCTTCTCCTTCTCCTTCTTCTTCTTCTTCTTCCTCTTCTAGGTCATTAGGGTTGGCGGATACTATTTTACCCCTACGTACTGTATTTTGTGTGTGTTCAGTATATTAGACAGTATTACAGTTTGTATAAGTGATCGTATTGATCTGCATGTACAGTTGAAAAACTCTGTACACAGACTACTTATTTCTGTGGCTTTCATGGCCGACGTCATTAAGATCCGGGCTATTGCACCGTAGACGACTATCGTTACCATGGTGACGGATGTTGTTATCAGACTTTTCGGCCTCACCGCTGGAGGCCAACTTCAGTGAAAACGGTGTTAAATACAACTGACACGGTGTTCGTCAGTGAAACCACAGTACTGTGGCAAAAGGACACCGTGTCAGTTGTATTTAACACCGTTTTCACTGAAGATGGCGTCCTGAGGTGTGGCCGAAATGATCCGTCAGAATGATAACTATAGTCGTAGAATAATAATTATAACAATAGTTCGGATTTTAATTTCAATAACTGTATACACTGTAGAGTTTTATTAAACTTTCCGGGAACGCGTTGTGTACGAAACGTCAGGGTCTCCTGTACTCCGTTTTAAGACCAGAGGATGCATACGTCCCCATTACAAAGTGGTAAGAAAAATGGAGAATGCAAAAAACGTCAGTCTTATAAGGTTTGTAGGATCATGTAGGATACTTTTTTTCTGAAAGGTGAGAAATAAGAAAATGGAAGACTGACGTATTTATGGACGGCAAGACGCTTGTTTGTTGTTGATTTCTTTGAATATCTTGGGAGCTGCATTACATCAGATGAGAGGTTCACCAGTGATGTAAAAAATAGAATTGCACAAGCAAGAGTAGCATTTTTCAAGAAAATATCTCTTCTGACGTCCGGAAGTTTCCAGGAAGATATCTTCCTGAGAACCAGGAAGAAATTTGTACAAATTTTCGTTTGGAGCACATTGACTCGGAATCCTGGACTTTGACGAAAGTGGAGACGAACTATCTTAAAGCTTTTGAGATGTGGTAGTGGAGGGGGACCTTTAGAATACCATGAACGGAAAGAGCACCTAATGATGAGGTTTTTAAGAAAGTGGGTTAAAAAAGGATGAGATTATTTGGATGAGGAGAGTGGATTAAAAACAGGACAGGACAGTCTGTTCCAACTGGTTCACCACTCTGTTCGAGGCCCGTAATGGGAGGGGAAGGCCCAGGCAGGACTACATGCTAGAAGATCTCAGAAGAATGGATGTGAGGGGTTACACTGAGATGCCAATGGACAGGAGACTTAGAAGATTGATGTTGGAAGCCAGGGCTCACGTTGGGCTGTAGTGCTGAAGAAGAAGAAGAACGTTAGATCCATTGTGGAAAGGCGAAGGAATAATTTTGGTCACCTGCTGCGCTATTCAAACTGGTTCACCACCCTGACCGAGGGGGTTAGTAGGAGGGTAAGGCCCTGGTGTATAAGAAGGAAGAAGATATGTGGTGATCGAGAGGCTGTCTACGGAAAGGAAATAATTGCAAGCGCACCAACCTCTGCGTTGAGACGGAGAAGACAAAAGACAGAAATAAGAAGACGAAGAGTCTGACGGAGGGACCTAAACAATAACAAAACGTGTAGCTATGAAGGCTGGATTTTTATCAGCGCGTGTTATCTGCAAATCTGACACGTGCACAAAATGACTGTACACACAGAAACATGGAAAGGACAATATGAACAGTAACAATGAATTCACAAAACAATAAAACCATATACGCAACAATGAAATTCACTTTGTACTGAATGTAATACCAATTGTTACAACGACTTGGACGATTTTTGATTGAATTTATCAATTATTCAAACTGCAAATTGATTCAATTTCAAGTTTTGTACGTCTGGCGACAGTTATCAATTTATTAATCACTATGGAATAAATTGATAAAGGATTTTGTAACAATAATGCGATTTCTCAATCACTGAAACATGTAGATTTTTTTTTTGGAAAATAATAGAATATTGTTTAGCATGTTACGTGGGCGGATGTTAGAATTATTGAAATATGTATATAATAAAATTCTAGGGAAATGCTAGAAAAAAATAATATACATGCAAAAGAAGCAATTGAAAGAGAAGTTTTCGGGCAAAAGTGTTAAAAATGGAAAGAGTCCAGGGTAGGAGAGAGAAAAACACAGGTTCAAAGTGGACTGAAGACAGGAAGAAGAGGCACAGTGAAAACATGAAAGAATATTGGAGAAAAAGAAAAGAACAGGGAATAAAGAATTGAAATTGGCATGTGGCCCTCAGATGGCCGATACAAAAAAAAAATTGCTAGGGAACAACATTCAATGAAATTATTTTATATAAAGTATCTGTATTTACCACACACACACACACACACACGCACACACACAAATGAGGGGGTGGGGTGACTGTTATTATTTGTTTATTTAAACATTTCTCTACGTTTTGTCATAGCTCCGATGATATTAGACAAACGAGACTCTAATGAAATATAATGGCATTGTTCAGTACGACTATTATACATGCATACATTACTGGGCATATTCTTATATTGATAGATTTAATTACAAAATAAATTGTACTTGTACTTTAAATACTATTTAAAATTAAATAAATTGTACTTTTGGCTAAAGAGTTTGAAGACATAGTGTACATGACTGAAAATTGATATAGGATTATCAGAAATGGGGACTAAAGGTAAATATGAATAAAACAAAATACATGGCAATAGGTGACCTTCATCAAGACTTGATATTGGAGGAAGACGTGGGGAAGATTTCATACACAGAGGAATACAAGTATTTAGGGGTGACAGTTACGGCTAGTGGGAAGCAAGACAAAGAAATACAATCCAGAATTAATTTGGGAAAGATGGCTATATCTACATTAAATGGAATGCTGTGGGATAAGAAAATTACAGCAGAAACTAAAACCAAAATATTTAAAACCATTGTTAGACGTATCAAGACTTACGGCTCATAAGTTTGGACTACCAATAAACACACAAGAACAAAATTAATGACAGCAGAGATGGACTTTTGGAGACGTTCGGCAAGAGTATCCAGGCGTGAGAAATTTAGACACGAAGTCATTAAGGACAGAATGAATGTGAAAAATTCGAATGTTGATTTTATCCAAACAAAAAAATTACAATGACACAAGAAAATATTGGCACAGGAAAGATTGCCAAGGAGAGTTATGTAATGGACCCCACCAGGAAGAAGGAAAAGAGAAAGACCACCTATCACCTGGATAGAAGAAATTCAGGCTATATTGAGGGAACGAGAAATTGAAGAAGATCTTTGGATGGACAAGCAGCAGTGGAAGATGAAAATTCCATCACTTGTGTAATCTTTGGTTCCGGAAAATGTGTAAACATTGTACAGCTGGAAACAATAATAATAATAATAAATTCTTATTATTATTATTTTATTATAATTATAAATTGTAATAATTACTTATTAATTCTCATTATATGTGTATTTATTTATTTCGGTATCTCGTGTATACAGGACCTGATGATAACAATACATTTTTGCCAAAGAGTTGACACAAATGTTTAAGACTGCGTACAATCATCAAACTTTACAAAACATCTCATCACTTGTAGTTATCAAGAAATGCTTTTTTTGACAAGCAACATACAGGTTACCCAGTATATTATGAATAAAGGTATTAATCATACAATGTTTTCAGTGAAGACAAGGCTGAAGTTTTTGCAACGGTTTGCTGTTTATGAAGAGGTGCGTGCCTGCGACGCCCCCTCCGAATCTATCGCTGGTGACTAAATAACGTTCATTATTTATTACTCAGTGAATGCTAGTGTAAATTAGCATGAGTAAATAGTTTGTGAAATAACATTAACTGTTCCTCTATTTTTTATTCTTTAAAGATGTATTTATTTCAATAACATTCACGATACACACATTACGCACAAGTACATGCACACACCCACTCAGACGATCGCGGCTCCAATTTCCCGCAGGGGTTTCACCGCTATTCAACAGCGCCACAACACAATTCGACTCTGATTCTCAGAAGTCGTCGGTGCCGCGACGCAATAAGTTTACCGACGCTGACGTCACAAATGTCATTTCTAGCCGACGACGTGGCTTTTCCTCGTCAAAGGCGCCCGCCTACTACGTACTTTCAAAGCAGCTGATATGCGATCTGTAAAGAGGTTTTCCACACAAGTCGATTTATACTGCAAGAAAATGCCGCCTTTCTTTGAAAAAAAAAATTATACTCGTCCTGTCATTATCGTAAAATAAAAACTTCAGATGGTTGGAAATTAAGAAGTAATGATGAAATATATCAAAGCATAGAAAATATAACAGAAACCATGGGAAAAAAAAGACTAGTATTTTTTGGACATTTATATAGAATGGACGACAATGGGTTAAGAAACAGTTCTTCAGATATTTGTGGGGCAAGAAGTCAAGAAGTCAAAAAGGATTCAGAAAAAATAATATAAACGCAGAAGAAGCAATTTAAAGAGAAAAATTTTCGGGCAAAAGCAGGGTAGGAGAGAGAAAACGCAGGTTCAAAGTGGAATGAAGACAGGAAGAAGAGACGTAGTGAAAAGATGAAAGAATATTGGAGAAAAAGAAAGGAAGAACAAGGAATAAAGAATTGAAATTGGCATGCGGTCCTCAGATGGCCGGTACAAAACAAAAGGAATTCCAATATGTGTAAATTAATAGAGTTTTATTAATAATGATAATCACACAATATTTGGTAAACAACAGAGAAACAAATCATTAGCCGTAACACAAAAACAAAAATAAAAATATACAAGAGACTTATTATACCGGTTGTTACTTATGGACGCTGATAAAAAAGGGACAAAAACACTAAGAAGGTATGAAAGAAAGATCTTAAGACGTGTTTATGGCCCGGTTAAAGAAGATGACGAATGGAAAATCAAAAGTAACCAGGAGATAGATGAGCTATTGATTCACGACGATATTGTAAGATTCATAAAGGCTGAAGGAACACAATGGTTGACTATCACATGGTCGGGTCCTCAAAAGGCCTATAAAAAAAAAATAAATAAATAAAGTTTTATTTGTAATAAATACTGACGAGCTTTCGTTTAACTCTGTGTGTGTGTGTGTGTGTGTGTGTGTGTGTGTGTGTGTGTGCTTTAAATCTGTAGACTAAGAATATGTCACGATATGACGTGTGAATTCTGCAAACGTAATTATCTTCACAGAGAGACGGACGGACGGAAGGAAGAGCCGCCGTTTCAAATTAACATCAGTGCCCGGTCGTGTCGCACACCGGATTGCGTCCGTAGTCGCTCATTAGCAAGACAAGCAGCACTCAGTCACTCTACTACGCTCTGGATAAATACACTATATATATATACGTATACACATAAAACTCTCACTCAGCAGCGTCTCGAGGCGAGAAAATTTTATTTAATTTAATTCCAAGTTACAGACGCGTACGTATAAATGATTTAGTTTTCTGCTGCTGTCGCTGCTGTAAAAGAAAAATAATAAGAAAAAGAAAAAGTAAAAACTGAGAAGGAGAGAGAGGGGGGAGAGAGATTTCTCAACCGTCATGATTACTAATTGCCGTCAAAGTCTTGTCCTAGAGTAGTCGACGAATCTGTTTTTTTTTTTTTTTTTTTTGTCGGAAAGAAGCTGCTCTTCATTTCAAGACGTCATTTGATTGTTCAGAGAAGACGCATTAACATCATTAGGAGGAACAATATTACATGTGTAAGATGATTAATTCGGCTGCTGGCTCCTCCTCCTCCTCGCTTGTCAAGTTTTGACGACTGAAGAAGACAATTTGTTCTTCTGTGCAAAACAAATTGATTACTCTTCCTTGTAAGCTTTAAAAACGACATCTCCTGGTCTGCGGTCAGTTGAGACCGAGGTGAAAATTTGAACCCAGTCAATTGCGATCGAAAATATCGTCCTATCTTGCAACAGACTTCGTTTATCACAGTTGTGTGAAGAGATGAAGGCTCACACCTGGATGGTAACGCCTACTTTCCTATTGTATGTGGCGACAATACGGTGTTCCAAGTCGCATGGCACCTGAGGTGACCCTTACTAACACACACACAAACGCAGCTGGCCCGTACCCTGGGGTATGAATCGTCCTCTACATAACTGCAACTTTTATAATACGAATTCTCTAACAATCGAGCTCAGCATATTTGTAATCTCCATAAAATTTCAAAGAAAATGCACCAAACACGACGTGGATGTGATATATTTTAGATGTACAACTAAGTCTAATTTGATATTCATTTTGGCTTTAGAAATTAGTATTTTGCAAATGTTATTTAATTTTCTTTGATATAACGTATTTAGTGTTTCATAAAAAAATTGTAAATTTGTAAATTTTAATCATGAATTTGTTATTTTTAGAGATTTATAATTAATTTTCTATCAAGTACTGTGATTAAATTTTAATGATATTTACGAGTGATCATCATATTTAATGATACGTATATTGTAAATACAGTATGTAAATAGGTAATTGTATACAGTTGTATAAGTCATTATATCAATCCATTTCTTATTTTCCATTGGGATACTTTTTAAATAAAATAACTGTTTTATGAATATTACATACAAGACAGCATTTGTTATTGTAGAAAAAAATACAAATTTTCATATTATCGACGTAATTTTGCACCATGAATGTAAATTGTAAATACATTTTTCTTTATAATCACCAAGATATCACCAAAATACTTATTACTTTATAATTTATTAAGTACTCCAATTCTGCGTTTGCTAAAATGCTCATGTTTAACTTAATTATATATTGTTTGGAGTCATTTTTCTCACAATTTCACGGAGATAAAAAAATTATAGTTTAATTTGGATTATAAGCTAAATTAAAAATTGTATAGTTTTAAATTAGACCGTATACTTATACCTAAACAGCCCGGGTTGTGTCTGGCCGGGTCGGGCCGGTTGTGAGTGCGCGTGCGAGAGTAAGGGTCTTCTAATCACTTAGGTGCCGACCGGTGTGGAACACCCTATAATAAACTTTCTCTGTGCATATTTTTGCGTATTTACATTCTACATAGTAAACACACTTCTGCGAGCGCTCCGTTTGCCCTATGTAGGAATTTGCGGGTTACTAAAAACATCACTCCTGTGTCATATACATCGAAACATTAGATTGCACGCTTAGCACTTTGACGAGCCGTTTCTGCTCGCAGCTAAGATGATATCACCTGTGGGTCTAACTTTTACTCACCGATGCCAACATCAACACATTTTCGTTACACCATCACTAACTACATAACTCAATAATTGCTGAGACATCTCATTCACAACATCTCTACCGCTTATTGTAGCGTGAATATTACAATTACTTTACCATTCTACACTCACTGACCTCATAAGCCTCTGTCTTACTTGTAGACGGAGGAGTCAAACTAAAAGGACACCAACCTCATCATCTCATCACCACTCCAAGGACTAGGCCTTAGACCTGTTCCGGAACCCTCCTCCTCGGTCTACCGATATCTCTCTTCCCAGTAGGGTGTGAACCCAATTCAGTCACAGGTAGACGGATATCAGACATGCGATTCAAGTTTCACACCATCTCCTTCTGCGGTCTTCAATCTTCTGGTCCAATGATACAATGTTTAAATCGCGTCTAAAGGGTCTAAAATGGGGGGGGGTGACGCGAACATATGCTTTCATTGAAGAGAAATTCACCACCGGCTCCTCCACCACAAATCCATTCTCACCTACTACACGTTGGTGGACCCTGTTACTCCGAGCAATCCACTCCAAGGTTGTGGTAGCCAATACCTTCGACGGAGTGGATCGGTAAGCAAACGAGAGATGGGTGCAGCCTGGGTCCTGGCCTGGCAGGATGGTGCACATCAGCAGCAGGGTGTGCATCTAGTGTGGAGGCGGAGCAGCCTACAGTAGGCCAACGGCTGCACATATGGGTTGAGTTAGTTAGTCTACTGCGATCGGGCAGAGAGAGCTCGTCAGCTGAGAAGAAAGCAACTCTCTAGGGAAGAGCAGCCCGAAATTAAAGTTCTTGGTCCTCCAGGTTGGGGGTTTTACAGCAGGTCAGTAACCTGCTTAAGTAAAAATAGATGTAATTACGGAACTCATACGAGCCTCGAAATCGGATGGGAAATACGGACACCAACCTAAACTAGGAGGAACCAACGTAAATACCTAACAAAATACTTGGAATAACCTAACAAAAAATACTGCATAAATTCTCGCATAAATGTTGCAAAAGTTGCAGAATTGAAACCTCATCGAAGTTTGGAACAAGAACGTTTCTACTAGTTGTCGCGGATTCGATCACTTGCGACAAAGTGAAAGTACGGGGCGCAATTGACCGGATAAGAACAGGTAAAAACGTCGTTTGGTCGCAACTGACTGACACGGCTTCTCCTTCGTGCCTGTACTAATCTTTATCGCTTATGACGTTAAGTAGTGTCACTGTGAACCCGATGAGCGAACCATCCATGCGCGAGTCTTCTACAGCAGTTGCCGTCTAGACACCAAATTCCAATCTCTTTTCTCCACCGAATCGTGTATGTCCTTCTTCCACGATCTCCCGTTTCCGTCATCTAGGTGGAACACTGCCTAACAACTTTAGATTCCTTACACACGGGCCACTCTGCCACGCTCGTGTGTTTTACATAGTACCCTTTCACACGAGCGTTGGTGGCAAGCGACTGTGGCAGGAAGAAGCCGATCCCCGTCACTAGTAGCAACGATTTGTGGCGTTGGTGTTTGCACACGGCCTGTGACGATTTCATTAATAAAAATATGTTAATTAATTAAGTTGATAATATATAATCGGAGAAATTTTAAATTCTTAATAAATTCTCACATTGTAAACTAATTCTTATGGCAATCATTTAATAATAATAATATTTAATATAAGTCTAATAATAAAATTAAAAGGGAATGGAATTGTACAGAAAGGGTAAAGCTTATTAATTTATCCTGTATAAACAAGAACTGACCAGAAGTAACTTGTTTTCTGACCCCTAAATAAACTAAGTATTATTGTAAATTTGTTATTATTTAAATAATTAATTAAGACCATTGTTACGTACTTTGATAACTTCTGCAACTAAGAATATCACGATTTAATTATTTAATCAACCGTAGTCCTTTAATTAAAATTAGAAAAACGGAACTACTTTTATGTTGCCTAGTAATTGTCTTGAGATTACTACGCTCCCCTTAACTATTTTCTTCGACTTGTAATGGAGCGCTCACGCCGTAAGCAGCGTAAAGCGTTGTTTCGCTACGTATATATATAAAAATGTGAAAGGGTTGATACCATGACTATTTAAATAAGTAATTTGTGTGGTGATGACATCTCTCTATATTATAAAATAACGGACTATGTAATTTATACAGTATTACAACCTAGAAGGTGATAGTCAACTAATCTATCATCATGTGAAGTGTATAACAGTGAAACAAACTTTCTATCTATGTATTCTAACTACAAGAATTACTATGAATAACTACAGTCGCCGGAGATGAATGTACCACACCAGGAATGATTTCACATACTTCTAGAACTTCACCATCACAGTATGATAAGGTAACGACTGAACTTCAAGAAACATCAGGAGGGCCGAAGAACTAATTCTGCAGCAACTTCAGGAAACACACAGGTGACATGGAGGCTTGTCTTCCATGGTTAAGAGTTACAAAATTATAAACTCAAAAAGACAATTTAAATTATCATATTAAAGACTTTAAAACTTATGTTTAAATGTAATAACATTAAAGACTTTAGAAACCTGACATTTTAGGTAACATGTAGTATAAAATCTAATAACGCTAGTTATAGCAAAAAGGTAAAGTTTAAACTAAAAGTTTTGTTGTTTTAGAAGATTAGTAAAAAACCATTCTTCAAATGGTTAGAGTTTCAATATTGTACATGGCAAGGTGACCATAATTCATTTATGATATTTAATCCCGGATCCGTGGAATTAATCAATAAGATGTACATCATATTTTGAAGCCCCTTTGTAAAGTAGTAATTTATATATTTAATCATATAGTAAACTATATTGTTTGAGAACTTTCAATAGAGAACTTAATCACCAAATGTAATAAAGAGATGTCATCTAAGTACCAAGTAAAATGAGTGCATAAATCAACAGTCTCCCCTTCCAAATATCCTGCTATATAAATTGTTTATTTGTTGTGATTATTTTCAGTGCTTCACAACGAAGGCAGCCGGTATAATTGGCACATCCAATTATTACTGGTTCCCTACGTTATAACTCAAGAGAAGAGGTTATAATTTGCGCCACTCTGCTCTGCTGCTAATTTTGCTATTCTGCTGCTATTTTGCGAATTTGCTAATTTTGCGTAAGAGAAAAGAAAGAAGTAATTGCGTCCCGATATCCCACGCACAAAAGCTGTTGATCTATACACTCATGTATTTCAATATGTGTCAGAGTTTGAAATAAGATAAAAATAATAATTAATATCATAGTAATATAGTATAAATGACTTTATTAGTAAATATAATATGTGTAACGTAATATTAGCATATAATCCCATGTAAACAAACCATGTCGGTACTTGTTAAAAGTCCCATTCATAAACGTGCCACATTCTCGACAATCTCGGACGGGTAGTTTCCTGCTGCCGTTTGTTTAAAATTGTCATTGTTTAGTTGAGTTGAAAATAAGTCACCCTCCTTGTGTGGTCTATTGTTATAAGAAGCGTGTCTGTTCATGTGTTAGTAACCGAAGGGGGAATCTTTTGTCGTACGCATATTCATGCATGTGTGAAATTTCTCTCTCTCTCTCTCAAAGTAAAACGATAAAGGTTGTCATAACATTTTAGGTGTTTATTTGTAAAAAAAAAAAGAAAAAGGAGTAAGAACACGATTGGTTTATAGTTTTATATTTTTGTGTAAAAGAAAAAGGAAGCGTTGTATAACAATTAAGGCAAATAGTAGAATAATTAGTTATAGCCGCTCATGTTACTAAAATGGCCGAATTTAATCCTGATCTGTTATTAAAAGATGAGCTATGCTACGAGGCACTTTTACGAGGTCTAAAACACGTAAATGTAACCGTGTCGGAGTTACGAAAATCATTACGCCAAACCGGATCAGATACACCATCGCAGTTAGATAGATTGCGTGAACTCGATTATGACGGCGAACGAGAAACCTGTTATGCGAAATATAGGGAATTGATAGTATTATCTCAAAACCTTGAGGACAAGAAATCACCTACGGAATTTTTGCGCGTTACGCAACGTATAGAACATTTAACCCGCCGGTTAAATAATTTATTAAGCTGGCCCGACGTCACCGTAATCCCCCCCGATGTGCAGAAATTGGCGGAGGAGGCATTAAGCCAATTACCCATAATTATCAACGACTTACGACGAAAATCAGACTCATCGAGAATGGAGGAAATTGAGCACTACTTACAAAAATTATATATCTCCCCAGTTCAATACCCTACTTTAGAACACCCTCTCTCCACCTCGAACCCCGAATCACCCACCGTATCGAAGATACAACTGAGTCATGAACAATTACCTAGTAGAGAATTAAATACCCACACTATGTCAGAACCCCCACCGCCAAATGTTCAGCATACTCGCACTAGTAAATATGCGATTACAAATCCCAATGCAAACACCAATCTTTCGAAAAGTATACCTAACGTATGTTTTAATGTAGACCTCTACGGAAAGATTTCCCACCCAGTAGAGAAAATAATTAATGATATTCCTTACACCGATGGCTTAAGCATCACGACTCTATTGACTTTTATCAGATATCTACTGCAAATAAAAGATCTACAACTATTGAGCGATTGGCAAATACTGCAGGTCATCTTACCCAAATGTAAACCACCTTTACGAGATCGTGTGCTCGAAACATTAAACTCGAATCTTCCGGTAGAAGAACTTCATACAAATATAATCAAATATTTTATTCCCACTGGAATATATGAGGAGATAAAAAGAAATACCGTACTTCGAGTACAAAGAGCTCAAGAAAGACTGGCCCACTATATCGCAGACATCAGAGAATCTTCACGTCTACTGCAAGTCGACTGGACTGAAAAACAATTGGTCGATACTATATTGGTAGGCTTATCTCCTGAAGAACGCTCCCGTTTAGCTCTAATAAGTAGACCCCTTACTTTCGCTGACCTTGAACAATGTAGTGTGCACTCTTCAAATGTGTGGTATGCAGATCAGCATCGACATGCACCGGTATCCACAACACCACATAGAAAGGAAACGCAAGCCCTACCCTTAGATACAAGAAGTCTACGAGAACGACGCCCATTTCGGCGACCAACCTATGTTCATGGCCACGGTAAGTCCAAAGAGCCACCACCTAGACACGAAACCAGGGAGACCCCGCGTAAAGAATATATATGCTATAACTGCGGAAAACCTGGACACCTCAGTAGAAACTGTAAACGGAAACAGTATCATCAGAGAACTCATTATCCAAAAAACATGTAAGGCAGGGAGATCCGAAACCCTGTGTCTTCCGCAGCATCGTGAAAACAGGTAAACCCCTGAGAGACCACAAGTTAAAACAAAATAATAATAATAATAACAAACGAAAATTAGACCCCTATGTTAGGAAATTTATCGATAAATGTAACTCTATTAGTAAATGTGATTACAATAAGTGTGAATTACCGTATATACAAGTTGACCTTGGTGTTACATCCAGCCTCGGATTAATTGATTCCGGATCCACGCGAAGTTTAATTAGTCAAGAGCTAGCCGATCAATTATTTAAACACAATTTAGTTAAACGCAGTCAATCAGTAAATATTAGATGCGCTACAGCTAATAAGCAAAACTTAATGATAAAGCTTATCATCACTTTTAAAGTAAAAATTAAAAATCTAACGTGGTATTTTCCAATGTTGGTATGCGACGAATTAGGACCCGAATTAATATTGGGAGCTGATTTTATCAGTAAAACAGGAATAATTTTAGACATTCACGAGAAGATATTTTACTTTGGATTCGATCGTTCACGGAAATATAACTTGCATGATAATGCCAATAACAGAGAAAGTACTAGCACCACTTCTACACATATAAAGCATCACGAACCTGAATTAAGTCATCTAAAAAGTAAAGCTAGACGGAACATACAGACTTTAATAAAACAATTCTCCAACGTCCTCACCGCAAAGTTAGGACTGACGGATCTGATAGAGTACAAAATAAATTTGAGCGACAACAAAGTAATTCGTTTAGCCCCATACAAATTATCACCACCGAAAATGGAAGTGATGAGGAACCAAATTAATAAATTGTTAGAACAAGGAGTCATCGAACCCTCTACGTCATCTTATTCATCACCTGCGTTTTTAGTACCCAAAAGTAACGACAAACATAGATTAGTGGTGGACTACAGACAACTAAATAAACGGATAGAATTTGAATCTATACCACTTCCCGACATCCACAGTGCATTTCATTATTTTACTAAAGCAAAAATCTTTACCATTATGGATTTAAATCAGGCATTTCATCAGATACCTCTTTCGGAAGAATCAAAACGTCTTACCGCCTTTGCCGTCCTTTTCAACCTGTACCAATTTACAAGGGTACCTTTTGGTATATCCCAAGGTAGTTCTGTATGTAGCAGATTATTAGAAAAATTATTTCATGACATAAAGTTTAAATATGTGTACCACTACCTAGATGACATTGTTATTTACAGCGAGTCAATTGATCAACATCTTGAACATCTACGTGAAGTACTAACCCGATTGGAGAAAGCGGGATTAACCGTAAATCCCAGTAAAGTAAATTTTGCTGTGACACAATTCTCATTTTTAGGTCACATCGTAAAAGCAAACGGAAAGGTAAGCATAGACCCAGAGCGAACCCGTGCCATCAGAGAATTTTTACCGCCGCGGGATGCGAAAGGAATAGCCCGATTTTTGGGAATGATAAATTATTTCCATAAGTACATCCCACATCTAGCTGAAATTGCAGCACCGCTAAATACCTTAAGAAAGAAGGGAATTAAATTTGAATGGAATGAGCAACACCAAACCGCATTCGAGAAATTAAAGGAAAGCATAATATCACCCCCCGTACTACAATTAGCCGACTTTACAAAACCATTTGTAGTGCAGACAGACAGTTCTAGTGTCGCACTAGGTGCAGTAATATATCAGGAAGTAGATAACTCAAGGTTACCTATTAGTTACGCTTCTCGCACCCTAACTGAGCAAGAAAAGAAATACTCCGCATACGAATTAGAATGTTTAGCTATAGTTTTCGCTTTTGAGAAGTTCAAACCATTTTTAGAACATAAGGAGTTTTTGTTAGAAACAGATAATCAAGCGTTATCTTGGCTACTAAATCGCCCAAAACAGTTAGGTCGTATCGGAAGATGGGTATTAAGATTAAATTGTTTTAAATTCAAAGTACAACATATTAGAGGCACCCAAAACGTAGTTGCCGATACACTGTCACGTATGTTCCAGCCTAGTAGTAATAATTACGAAAACAAGAGTAGAGAAAAGCCTATTATTAATACTTTAATTACCGAATTTCCTCTTGCATTTACGGATTTAGCCCAGTATCAAATACAAGACCCACGTTTGAGTCCAATTATTGAACAACTTGAAAAAGGAAATAAGTCAGAGAAATACATATTAAGTAGGAGAGTATTATGTTGTAAAATAGCGAACGGAAAATATCTACGAATAATTGCCCCTGATATTATTAAACCTATGCTGATGGAATATTATCACTCTTCCACCATTGGAGCACATATGGGAATAAATAAAACTATACACCGAATTCGTAAAGAATATCACTGGGAAAATATGAACAGTGAGATCGCCAATTTTGTAAAAAAGTGTAAGTTGTGTGCACTCAGCAAACCCGCTAGAAACAGCCAAATAAGTCAGTTAATCTCTGAGATTCCTGCTACCCCGTTCTCCAAAATTTATTTAGACTTTTCAGGACCCTACCCGCGTTCCAAATCAGGAAATACAATGTTACTAATTTGTGTAGACTCTTTTAGCAAATTCGTCTGGATGTACCCCATGCGGCGAGCCTTAGCTACAACCACAGTAAATATTTTACAGCATAGATTATTTAAAGAATTTGGTATTCCTGTCCATCTAGTGTCGGATAACGGACCACAGTTTAAGTCCAAGGAATTCAGGAACATGTGTTTCAAACTAGGTATAAACCATATTACCACTACAGAGTATCGTCCACAAGGTAATATAGCTGAGAGGTATTTGCGAAACCTAAAATCTGCTTTAATTGCCTACCATGCTAACGACCATACTTCTTGGGACCAGAACTTATCCTGGATACAGTTCGCTTTTAATTCTGCATATCATGAAGGACATAAGTCGACCCCATTTGAATTATTGTTCAAATATAAACCCAACCACCCATTATCCGCTAAGTGGAAAATACATGAATTGTTACCCCTTGAAATTAGGGATAAAAATATTAGGAAATTATGGAATGAAGCGCGCGCTAATTTGCGAACAAACTTAGCGAAATCAAGGAAATATCACGAGCGAAATAAAAATAATGAAGTAAAGTACCAAATCGGTAACTTAGTTATGTGTAAAACACATCCTACGAGTAGTGCAATCGATAAGACCACTTCCAAGCTATCATACCGATGGTGCGGTCCTTATCAAATTCACAAATATTTAACTCCAGTAACCGTAGCACTGTATGAACCCTCTACTCAAAAATATGTACGAAGGACACATATTTCTCAGATAAAACATTATCACAAACAAGGTAATGGTAGAGTGCAAGTTAAATAAATGTAAAGAAAAAGAAAGGTATATGTTTTGTACTCAACTGCAAAGGAGTACTAGAGTAACGTTTAGCTAGCTAATGGTATAGATAGGTACGAGGCCTGATCACCCTTGAATCCTATTCTTCGAAAGTAGAGCAAAGTAAGAAGTCAGCTGACAGCAAATATGAGAAATAATTAAGTAACAAATTACTTAATGAGTAATTCTATCACTAGAATAACTCCCAACTAAAGAAAAACCCGGTAGTAGTCATAAGTAGTAGTGTTAAGAAAATTAGAATGTTAACTATATGTTTTATAATGTGTGAATTTTATGTACTATTAGAATTAGTCTGTAAAGTATGATATGTAAATAGTAAGAATGAACAATTCGAGACTGACGTGTGTAACTCATAATTACATACAGAGAGAAACGGGTGAGAGAAATTACACACGGAAATCCCTAAACATACTCTCGGTATATAAAAAAAAAATTATACCGGCGTCTGTGGCTTAAGCGGCGGAGTATGTGACGATTTCATTAATAAAAATATGTTAATTAATTAAGTTGATAATATATAATCGGAGAAATTTTAAATTCTTAATAAATTCTCACATTGTAAACTAATTCTTATGGCAATCATTTAATAATAATAATATTTAATATAAGTCTAATAATAAAATTAAAAGGGAATGGAATTGTACAGAAAGGGTAAAGCTTATTAATTTATCCTGTATAAACAAGAACTGACCAGAAGTAACTTGTTTTCTGACCCCTAAATAAACTAAGTATTATTGTAAATTTGTTATTATTTAAATAATTAATTAAGACCATTGTTACGTACTTTGATAACTTCTGCAACTAAGAATATCACGATTTAATTATTTAATCAACCGTAGTCCTTTAATTAAAATTAGAAAAACGGAACTACTTTTATGTTGCCTAGTAATTGTCTTGAGATTACTACGCTCCCCTTAACTATTTTCTTCGACTTGTAATGGAGCGCTCACGCCGTAAGCAGCGTAAAGCGTTGTTTCGCTACGTATATATATAAAAATGTGAAAGGGTTGATACCATGACTATTTAAATAAGTAATTTGTGTGGTGATGACATCTCTCTATATTATAAAATAACGGACTATGTAATTTATACAGTATTACAACCTAGAAGGTGATAGTCAACTAATCTATCATCATGTGAAGTGTATAACAGTGAAACAAACTTTCTATCTATGTATTCTAACTACAAGAATTACTATGAATAACTACAGTCGCCGGAGATGAATGTACCACACCAGGAATGATTTCACATACTTCTAGAACTTCACCATCACAGTATGATAAGGTAACGACTGAACTTCAAGAAACATCAGGAGGGCCGAAGAACTAATTCTGCAGCAACTTCAGGAAACACACAGGTGACATGGAGGCTTGTCTTCCATGGTTAAGAGTTACAAAATTATAAACTCAAAAAGACAATTTAAATTATCATATTAAAGACTTTAAAACTTATGTTTAAATGTAATAACATTAAAGACTTTAGAAACCTGACATTTTAGGTAACATGTAGTATAAAATCTAATAACGCTAGTTATAGCAAAAAGGTAAAGTTTAAACTAAAAGTTTTGTTGTTTTAGAAGATTAGTAAAAAACCATTCTTCAAATGGTTAGAGTTTCAATATTGTACATGGCAAGGTGACCATAATTCATTTATGATATTTAATCCCGGATCCGTGGAATTAATCAATAAGATGTACATCATATTTTGAAGCCCCTTTGTAAAGTAGTAATTTATATATTTAATCATATAGTAAACTATATTGTTTGAGAACTTTCAATAGAGAACTTAATCACCAAATGTAATAAAGAGATGTCATCTAAGTACCAAGTAAAATGAGTGCATATATCAACAGTCTCCCCTTCCAAATATCCTGCTATATAAATTGTTTATTTGTTGTGATTATTTTCAGTGCTTCACAACGAAGGCAGCCGGTATAATTGGCACATCCAATTATTACTGGTTCCCTACGTTATAACTCAAGAGAAGAGGTTATAGGCCCGCTTTCAGTATCACTTTCAGTGTTCATAGTAATGTTGTCAAGGTCGTGTGATTGAACTGCTATTTCTTTACTACAGCTATTGAACTGCTATAGTTATAAGTTTTTTTTCTTTACTATTTCATGAAGTCGAATTATGATTCGGACCGATTTATAATAGAACCAGAGTAAAAACCGTCAATTTGGGACCCAAGGCACTTTGGTTATTCAAACAAATTCAAGCGTTTGCTCTGATTTCTTTTAAATTGAAACTAATCTTGATCGGTTGTGACTTTCTGTAGTGTCACTGTGAACCCGATGATCCATCCATCCATCCATCCATGCGCTAGTCTCCTACATACGAGGTGTGGCTAGAAAAAACCGGATCAGAGGCATCTCTTGTACCAGTCACCAACTTCTCACATACTGAACATCAGAGGCATCTCTTGTACCAGTCACCAACTTCTCACATACTGAACATCAGAGGCATCTCTTGTACCAGTCACCAACTTCTCACATACTGCACATCAGAGGCACCTCTTGTACCAGTCACCAACTTCTCACATACTGCACATCAGAGGCACCTCTTGTACCAGTCACCAACTTCTCACATACTGCACATCAGAGGCGTCTCTTGTACCAGTCACCAACTTCTCACATACTGCACACCAGAGGCACCTCTTGTACCAGTCACCAACTTCTCACATACTGCACATCAGAGGCGGCTCTTGTACCAGTCACCAACTTCTCACATACTGCACATCAGAGGCACCTCTTGTACCAGTCACCAACTTCTCACGTACTGCACATCAGAGGCGGCTCTTGTACCAGTCACCAACTTCTCACATACTGCACATCAGAGGCACCTCTTGTACCAGTCACCAACTTCTCACATACTGCACATCAGAGGCGTCTCTTGTACCAGTCACCAACTTCTCACATACTGCAAATCAGAGGCGTCTCTTGTACCAGTCACCAACTTCTCACATACTGCACATCAGAGGCGTCTCTTGTACCAGTCACCAACTTCTCACATACTGCACATCAGAGGCGTCTCTTGTACCAGTCACCAACTTCTCACATACTGCACATCAGAGGCGTCTCTTGTACCAGTCACCAACTTCTCACATACTGCACATCAGAGGCGTCTCTTGTACCAGTCACCAACTTCTCACATACTGCACATCAGAGGCGGCTCTTGTACCAGTCACCAACTTCTCACATACTGCACATCAGAGGCACCTCTTGTACCAGTCACCAACTTCTCACATACTGCACATCAGAGGCGTCTCTTGTACCAGTCACCAACTTCTCACATACTGCACATCAGAGGCACCTCTTGTACCAGTCACCAACTTCTCACATACTGCACATCAGAGGCACCTCTTGTACCAGTCACCAACTTCTCACATACTGCACATCAGAGGCGTCTTTTGTACCAGTCACCAACTTCTCACATACTGCACATCAGAGGCGTCTCTTGTACCAGTCACCAACTTCTCACATACTGCACATCAGAGGCGGCTCTTGTACCAGTCACCAACTTCTCACATACTGCACATCAGAGGCGTCTCTTGTACCAGTCACCAACTTCTCACATACTGCACATCAGAGGCGGCTCTTGTACCAGTCACCAACTTCTCACATACTGCACATCAGAGGCACCTCTTGTACCAGTCACCAACTTCTCACATACTGCACATCAGAGGCACCTCTTGTACCAGTCACCAACTTCTCACATACTGCACATCAGAGGCGGCTCTTGTACCAGTCACCAACTTCTCACATACTGCACATCAGAGGCACCTCTTGTACCAGTCACCAACTTCTCACATACTGCACATCAGAGGCACCTCTTGTACCAGTCACCAACTTCTCACATACTGCACATCAGAGGCGTCTTTTGTACCAGTCACCAACTTCTCACATACTGCACATCAGAGGCGTCTCTTGTACCAGTCACCAACTTCTCACATACTGCACATCAGAGGCGGCTCTTGTACCAGTCACCAACTTCTCACATACTGCACATCAGAGGCGTCTCTTGTACCAGTCACCAACTTCTCACATACTGCACATCAGAGGCATCTCCTGTACCAGTCACCAACTTCTCACATACTGCACATCAGAGGCGTCTCTTGTACCAGTCACCAACTTCTCACATACTGCACATCAGAGGCATCTCTTGTACCAGTCACCAACTTCGAAGCCTCTTGTATTCAACGCATCGCTACGATCTTCTTCCACGATCTGCCCGATCTAACCTGTTTCCAGTCCAACAGCTTTATGGGCCAGTGATCCTTGGACATCGATTCCACGTCGCCGTACAGTAGAAGCAGATCTAGCAGTACAGTAACTATTTAGCCTAATCTGGTACCGCACAAAACAGTTAAAAATTTAGATCCAGGGGGTACAATCATTAACAGAACAAGAAAAATCTTGGCATATGCGGATGACATTGCACTTATTGGGAGAAATGTCCGTATACTGGAAACCGTTTTTGGAGAATTAGAGAGGGAAAGAAGAAAAAATAGGTCTAAAAAGTAAATGCGAGAAAAACTCGTAGCCTCGTAGTGGCGGCGATGCGTCGTACAATAGTTGAGTATGCCCTCTCGACGTAGTTGAGAAGTTCTCCGAGAGACAGCAGCACCTGCTGGCTAGAGACTTAAACCTGGTACCTCGTTCTGCCGCAGGTTCCCCAACATGCCGAAAGGACGGAGAGGTGAGGGGCGTCCGAAGAAGCGTTGGAGTGACCTGACCAGCTCTAGTCTGTCTCCTTGGGACCGGAACAAACCACTTTTTGGTCTAATCCTTCCTGAAGGTAATGACATGTGAAGCAATGGAGGATAGTGAAACTCTCTCCACAAACACACAGATATTGCAGCGATACAAATTTATTATTGTATAGATAGGTTAATTGAAATTATCTGGAGGTAGGAAAATTTTATTGATTAACACATTAATAATTATTGTTGCCTTATTGAGTTTTAACATAAAATTGTTTATTACGTATTTAATTGTCTTTAAATAAAAAAGTCTATTTGGTTCGTTTTACATATACAGGGTGATTCACGAAGAAACGGAAATACTTCGGGAGTTGAATCTACATCGAAAAATAAAAAAAAAATAAAAAAAAGTTCATATAAACATAGGTCCGGAAATGCTTCGTTAGCGAGTTACGGCTAGCGAAAGATTTCGCCCGGGTTTCGGTTCCCCCCGGGTAAATGAAGACTTTCTGAAATTCTGGGAAGGGGCGAATTCTGTTGTTTCTTATGGTTTTTGACCTGAAAAATCGAATAAAACAGGTCGCAGAACTGTATCTCCCATATGTTTCATGATATCCGACGTAAAACAGAAAAATCTTTGCATAAAAAACAAATTTTGGAAAATTGGAAACAATTGGAATTTTTTGTTGATTTTTATTGACTTTATTTACACCATTTTTCTCAGAATTAAATCCTTTACAAGTTTTGTTTTTAACTTTTATGCATGTATTAGTCATTTAACGTGAAATGAACACGAACCACGTGTTTTTAGGTTAGAAGTACAATAACTTTGTTAAATGACTAATAAATGGATAAAAGTTAAAAACAAAACTTGTAAAGAATTTAATTCTGAGAAAAATGGTGTAAATAAAGTCAATAAAAATCAACAAAAAATTCCAAATTGTTTCCAATTTTCCAAAATTTGTTTTTAGGCAAAGATTTTTCTGTTTTACGTCGGATATCATGAAACTTGTGGGAGATACAGTTCTGCGACCTGTTTTATTCGATATTTCAGTTAAAAAACCATAAGAAACAACGGAATTCGCCCCTTCCCAGAATTTCAGAAGTCTTCATTTACCCGAGGGAACCGAAACCCGGGCGAAATCTTTCGCTAGCCGTAACTCGCTAACGAAGCATTTCCGGACCTATGTTTATATGAACTTTTTTCTTATTTTTCGATGTAGATTCATCGCCCGAAGTATTTCCATTTCTTCGTGAATCACCCTGTATATGGTTACTTGTTCGTAGACTTCCAATGGTTATGTAGACATCAGGCGCGCCGCTCTCGCTGCTCCTCCGCGCGTCGCTCGATGTCCTCTACGTCGATCACTCACGTCTCGCACACACGCGCTGCGTTATCGGACTATTGTTGTTTATGAATTTACTCTCAGGGTTCTAACTGGGTACAAATAGGTCATGTGTACATTTGGCTTACAAAATTCCTGCTTCTTCAAGTGTTCTCGCGTTATATTCAGAAACACCACGGTACTTATTACTGCCCCTAGACCGGAAATCTTCCACTGTACACGAAAAAGCACTAAATAAGATCTATTTAAATTTTATTGAGTTCTTCGATATGGCTCCGACCACGATAAACTCGTACCGTCTACCAAAGTACTAAGTCTTATAGAAATAGACTTGTCCTGACACGAAAAACTCGCTACAGTCAGTAGGTCCTTCTATGACCAGACTTCGTAGCTAACTGACCCATCCGTTCTCAGCAACGGACCGACTCAAATAATAATTTTTAGACCTTCTGATTGGTGGAAAATCTAGCAACGTCACAGATGGTCCCTGTGATATACAGTCTTCACGTTGAAACTCTGTCCGATTCTGCAAAGGCCTGTCTACATTTAATCTACAAATTTTATTACCCTCTTGCAGATAACGAGTTAAAAGAAGAATTAATTTCATAAAAAACAAAAAAAATATAGATTTCGAGTATTGAGTATATGGAAAATATAGGTTTCAATACTGAGAATACCCTGTCCAAGTTTAAAAAAAAAGTCAATTATAAAAGAAGTTATTAAAAAAAATGTTAATCAACGCTGATCCGCGCACTTACCCACAAATATTTCACTTGACGTAAAAGAGTACAAAATTATGAATATTTTGACACAACACACGTTTTTATCCATACCTTAATTCAAAACGTATGACTACTTTACAAAGAAAAGAACAAAATCAATTTATAACATGGTCTATGGCCGTCAGAGAATGTATTACAGCATTAGTATCCCTATTATATGAAACTTACATCCTCTTCTGTTGCAATATATAAATATATTATAACGATTCATAAAGCCGACCCATCAGATCGTTATATAAAAGTGTCATACTGTGCGAGTATAGCAACGTAAGCAAGAGAGAGAGGGTATAATCACAGCTATCTCTGTCTAACATCGCCACTGCAACGAATGTTGCCGGCACAGACATGAATTTTTAATCAATTATTTTTATTAGTTAAAACTGCAATATCTTCAAAACTAATAAATATACAGCAATTCTGAAACCTGCATAGTGTTCAGCAATTAAAGCTCTATAAGTAGCCAAAATATCAACAAATATAATTAACATTTACAGAAGTTATACAGAAGAAGAACGCCAAGAGAAATAACTAGAGAATTAGGCTAGGTACGAATTAGGTGTTTTCACACACTTACAGAGAAAGACCTAAGCAATAATATTCTGTGGTCAGATCTGTGAAATCACGTTTGCAAATACCCATAATCAAACGCTTTGCAAACAGAGGAAGTATGAAATTAGCCAGTAATTCTCTACCATCTCAAACCTATTAAGGGGCATTTGGTCGACTTGTTCGATATTGTTTCAAATGTAAAACGCATGATTTATTTGGAACAACCAATCACAAAGCTGTATTCAGAAGAGACGCCAACTCAGACTTGGGGAATCGAGCACTCTTCGTTCGAACATTAAATAGGCAAGACGTGTGTTAGATACGAGCTATATTTCGCCAACCACGCAAAGTTTTATTTAAATAACAGTTCGAGAAGTGGTCCGCAGTAGTAGAGGAACTAGTAAAGTTCATTAATAAATACTCTCGCTGTATAACAAATCATTAATTAATTAAAAAATTAATTAATTAAATAATTCATTAATTGTGAAGTGACCTGTGCACCAGAGTAGCTACAGCATCTGTAAGCGCCAGGGTTATCGGTCAACGATATTGGTCAACAATCATTTCTTCTGAGCTGAACCATCAAAAGAAGGATCTCTACGGATTCCTATCTAAGGTCGACGCATCAATCAGTAAGAAATATATTCATTGATCAATGAAATAAGTAACAAAATAGAAAAATAAAATCAATAAACAATTTTTAAAAGACACTAAGTAAATTCATATTTGTATTTAAATATTAAGATTAGTAATAACGTAATATAGGAGTGTTGAATGGAGAGTGAGGTGTAGTATTGAACGTGCAAATTATTGCAGACCTGTTCTTTAGCACTGGTTTAGGAGATATAATTTCTCCTAAATAAACCAGATAAGAGCAATTGGTCGTTTGGACGTTTTAATCTTCACTTTTCACACACACTCATTAATAATAAGAGTTAGGTTGGCAATAAGTCCTTAACTTAGCTTTGAAAGAAATAAATAAAATAACATTTAATCGTTAATTAAACAAACTTCAACAAATTTTTTAAAGTGTTATTTGTAACGATTCCCCTTGAATTCCACATTCACTGAACGAATCCTGAGATAGTGTGTCTCTATGCTCTGAGCTAAGCTGAATCCGTGTCATTTGTATCTGGGATTTGTTCTGGCGCCCAGGTAAAGTAAAAGTCACGGGTAAGTAACATTTTTCTATCATTATATTTATACAGAGTAGTGTAATAGTGAAAGAAATGTCTTTATATAATTTGTCGCCGCACAAAAGGGGCATATGTAAATTGACTAATTTAATATATAAAGAGAAGGTGTTATAATATATATATATATATATACATATATATATATATATATTACATTTAATATTTATAATTAAATTTACCTCAAGATGTTATTTTTATCCTTTATTGGAACATGTTTCGGGCACTATCTTGCACCCATCCTCAGCCTTGCGGTTTTTCTGTCTGGTGAAGTACATATGCTTTGCTGGTTGACTACTATTATTGTGGCTTCCTGTTGGCTTCTGGTATTTCAAATTGGTTTTATTGTGTGTGATTGTGGTGTATGTGTTAGTTTTTTGTGTATTTTCTATGTTGAGTGCTTTGAATATTGTGTCATGTTTTGTATTGATTTGTATTTGTTCAGGTATTAGTTTGTTTTCTGTTTTATGTTTGTATATCTGTAAATTTTCCCAAATGTTCATTATGGTGCCTTTGTGTGGTATATGTTTTATTAGTGTTACATTGGTTATGTCTGGGAATTCATGTCCTGTGTTTATTGCGTGTGTGGCTAATGGTACCACACAAAGGCACCATAATGAACATTTGGGAAAATTTACAGATATATAAACATAAAACAGAAAACAAACTAATACCTGAACAAATACAAATCAATACAAAACATGACACAATACTCAAAGCACTCAACATAGAAAATACACAAAAAACTAACACATACACCACAATCACACACAATAAAACCAATTTGAAATACCAGAAGCCAATAGGAAGCCACAATAATAGTAGTCAACCAGCAAAGCATATGTACTTCACCAGACAGAAAAACCGCAAGGCTGAGGATGGGTGCAAGATAGTGCCCGAAACATGTTCCAATAAAGGATAAAAATAACATCTTGAGGTAAATTTAATTATAAATATTAAATGAATTATATATATAAAGAAACGGACTGTAGCAAAAAGTGACTAAATATATATATATATATAATGTTGTGATGTTATTCAATTTGTTTCTTCTGCAAGTAGTGTAAATTTTTTTTTTTTTTACAGAAAATATTGTGATGTGATGTGTTGTGATGTTATTCAATTTGTTTCTTCTGCAAGTAGTGTGAATTTCGTACTTTTTATTAAAAAAAAAATTCGAAATTTACACTACTTGCAGAAGAAACAAATTGAATAACATCACAACATTTTATAATTGTTGCAAGAAACTTCGAGTTACCTATATAGAAAATGATCAATATACATATTTGCACTCACACACACACACACACACACGCTTATATATGTATATGTAAACAGTGCGAGCAGTATACTCTATGTAGAGGCCTACAGGCCTATGCAAAGACGACGGTAACACAGCGGTAACTTGGAGCGGGCCTAATACAATAATAAGCCGACTTGTCTGTGGTGACTGTCACGCGTTCAACAGGTCAGTACATCAACCTGTCGTGCAAAACACAGAGTAGTTCTGCAGCAGCAACGCAAACACAATTAAATTACCAAGTACCTAGTTGGGCTGTCTTATTGTAAATTTCACGCTTCAAGAATTCCACTTAATTCACGTCAACGAGAAATTCGCAACAAGATGAACAAGCCCACCTCTGCAAGACGCAATAGTAATTTTCTAATTTCTCGTCGTTTTTCAAACAGAACTGTTGCTAATGAAGAGAGGGGAGGAGGGAATCCCAATTGTAAATTATAAAACAGAATAAAAATGTGTCTGTCTACTTTGTTAATTTGTTACAATTTTAAACTGGAAACTGTTCAACGCTACAATAATTGGGTTGAATGTCTCTTTCTGCTCTCAGTTTCGTCATCTGTTTTCGTATGATACAACACAAACACTTTATGAGAGACAAAGAACTGTATATACTTATACTTCTATGTGATATTATTTCCTATTTGAATTAAGATTTAAAGAAAGTCATCATCACTCCAAAGATTAGGCCTTAGACCTGTTCCGGAACCCATCTCCTCCTCGGTCTACCAACATCTATTTTCCCAGTAAGGCTGATAACCCAAGACAGCCACAGGTAGACGGATATCAAGCATGCGATTCAAGTGTTCACACCATCTCCTTCTGTGGTTTTAAATTTTCTGGTGCAATGATACAATGTTTAAATCGCGTCTAATATCCATGTTCCTTCTCCGATCCAAAAGAGAATAACATAGCGTCCCTCTTAGAAATTTTATTTCGGCTGCCTGAATCCTCTGCATGTCCTTTTACCAAGAGTCCATATTTCACTAGCATACAGAAATGTGGGGACAGCCACAGTTTTATAAAATTTCATTCGCGTATCCTTCTGTTTTATTTTTTAGGTACCTATGAATCGTTCCACAGATGCGACTAAATTTTGTTAGCTTAACTATCCCAATCAATGGGTATTAAGTTAAAGGAGTAATTTAAACCAAAACATAAATATAGTGTTCATTTCAAAAATTTCAAAATTTTTGGATGTCGGGGGGGCAAAAAAGTAGATGAAAATTTAAATGAAATTGGAACAATCCATAAAGAAGATTATGAAATAAAAATACCGCGATTATGTAAGTACTATATGGGCCATTAAAAATAAGAAGAAGCTTATAATAATACACTCTAAGCGTCACAGAAGACTCTACTGTACTTCCATTAGGATGTATAAAGCGCCACACACTAGCTACGACACTGTCTAGAGGCGTCGTGAGATCTCTCGCGACCAAAGACGAAATCCCTTCAGTTTATGTCACGCAACAAAACAGATTGCGACATTTTGAACTGCGCAAGCGCATTAAAGCCTTCTATTTTAATGCCCGTCATGAACCCACAAACCACACACTTTCACAAGTCAAAAACACCTGACGAGAAATTGTTTTCTCGTCTCAAGCGTCTCTCCGTCGAAGCGACGACGATTTGCAACACGAAGAGTCGAAACGGTTCTGCGGCGAAACAAAATGTCGCTCCGGTGTGCGGCCGGCTGAACTAACGCTGTACGAGGTGCTGAAACTGGGGCATTGGAGGATATTGCAAGATGTGAGAAATTTGGAATCGCTAGAGATGTGGTTATGGCGGAGAATGGAAAGTGAGGTTTGAGGATGACGTAGTGAGTGCGGAAGTACTGGAACGGATTGGTGAAGAGAGACAGATGACTAAAATGTACGAAGAAGGAAAATGAAAGACAAGAGAAGGAAAAAGAGACGAAGAAGAAGAAGAAGAAGAAGAAGAAGAAGAAGAAGAAGAAGAAGAAGAAGAAGAAGAACAACAACAACAACAACGACAACAACGACAACAACGACGACAACGACGACGACGACGACGACGACAAGGGCAAGGATAAGAAGAAGAATAAGAAGAAGAAGAAGAAGAAGAAGAAGAAGAAGAAGAAGGAGGAGGAAGAAGGAAGAGGAGGAGGGGTGATGATAACGGTGGTCGTGATAATGATGAGGAGGAGAAGGAGGAATATGATGGTGATGATGATGACGAGGACGACGATGGTGGTGATAGTATTGATGGTGGCAGTGGTGGCGACGATGACAGTGGGAAAGGTGTAAGTGAAGATGAAAAAGACGACAACGAACGAGAAGAAGAAGATCACTAAAAAGAATAAATTTATGATGACAATGATGAAACTGAAGGCGAAGGAGAACACGAAACAGAAAAGGACAACAAAAATAACATGATGATGGTATTGGTGGCAGGGACGAAACTAGGGGTGGCGGGCGGGGCAGCTGCCCCGGGCGCCGGATGTTGGGTGGCACCGAAAGGAGGAGCTACAAAAATTCAAGTTTGAAATGTACATAAAGTAATAACATTTTTTTGGTATATGATTTGTATGGAATGGTTAGTAAATTTAAATAAGTGTTTTAATTAAACACCCAGACACAACTATGTTAGTCTGTGTTTTCTCTGACAAAATTATGGGGGGCCGCCAGAGTATTACATTGCCCTTGGTGAAATTTGGTCTAGTTTCGTCCCCGATTGCTGGTGGTAATGATATAAAGAAACAGAATTAATACATTTACAATTCAGACAAAATTATTCATATTAAATTAAATGTCTTCGCAGAATTTTTGTAATTTCACAATTAAAAAATATAAAATTTTTAAAGGCAGAAAATTGAATTTTTCTCGGGCTGGGGTAATTGTCACTGTTTGCAAAAGCACAGAGTTGGCCAGAAACTAAATCTGACAGACGTCTTGTTGAAATTAAAAAGAAAAAAAGCCGTTCGCAAGCAGCTCGCTACGGAAAATCCAGCTTGTCCGCCTCCTCTGTCTCTTTAATTAACCCCAATCGTGGGGCGGGTGGCGGATGAAGGTTGTTTTATACTGTACGTCACTTAGAAACTGTAATTAAATAGCTCGGTCTCTCTTGATAATTACCAGAGAAACAATATCAATTTTAAAAAAATTTTTCACAATTGTTTTTAAGCAATTCATTTTTGCTGTTGTTGTTGTTGTTGTTGTTGTTGTTGTTGTTGTTGTTGTTGTTGTTGTTCTTTTCTTCTTCTCCTTCTGCTTTTCTTCTTCTTCTTCTTCTTCTTCTTCTTCTTCTTCTTCTTCTTCTTCTTCTTCTTCTTCTTCTTCTTCTTCTTCTTCTCCTTCTTATTATTATTATTATTACAAACAGAATTATTAGCGCTTTTAAGCTTCACAGCTCATCATCACATGGGAAAATGATTCCAGATTTTCAGATTTTCCGATCTCACGATGAACTGTGAAACTTAAAAGCACTACCTAATCGGAATAATTTTTCTATAGTGGTGTGCAACATTGATAATTCTGTTTGTGATTATAACCACTAACACAACTTTCTTAATTAAATATTATTATTACGTTTGCATATGATGTTAAGGGGAGTCAGCAGGTCCCTACACTGGTAACGTTAAATTGGCCAAATTTTGATAAATTTTTGTCCGAGACCTGACGAGACAGAATGTTGAAATTTTTGAAGGCGTTTTATGTCTACTGAATCGGAATTATTGAATTTTCGCGTCCACAACAAGATTTATAATTATTTTAATCTTATAACCTTTTCTCAAGGAAAATTTATGTGACATTTATTTCTACAGCATCTAAAGTATGACTTTAGTTCTACAATTCTGCTTCGGTAGGTAGAGATAAGTAGCTTACACCGCCTCTGAAAATTTCAATATTATGTGTACCATAGTTTCTGATATACATATAATATGTTGTAGCAGGTTTTTGGGTACATCCATGTATGTGTGATATACATGTAGATACATACACGGATGTACCAAAAAACCTGCTACAACAGATATTCACCGCACCAGCATATACCGTATATATATATATATATATATATATATATATATATATATATATATATATATTATAAGTAAACGCGTGTACTGGTATTATTAATGTTACATTGTATAATTAAACTTTGTTGTTTAATAAAGAAAAAAAAACTTTTGCTCTAATTTTATCTATTGTGTCTGTTGATATTTATGTTGCGTGTTTATTCCTCGTATTTGTTAAATTTATTAAATTACGATTTTAATTTCTGAATGACGCTTCCTTATCTAATTATAACAAACAATTAACTAATAACAAACAATATAGAGTACATTACAATATAATCTTAATACTTATGGTCTAATGTGATATTATAAATAATTATTAATGTTGAATAAAATGGCTGGCAATATTTCGTTTCGTTAGGTGCGCAATGCATTCTGGTTATGGCATGACGTCATAAATATGGCCGTCTCGTGGTCAGTTATTGTGTGTAAAATTGTTCCCAATGTGTTTTAATAAAATATGTTCACTTTTTATTCACTACTTTTATATACTGTTTTTTCTTTTCTTTATAAAACGTCCATCAGTGATTAATTGTGGTGTGAGTTATTGGTGTTACTAGTGATTGTCCATGTTGGATTACTAAAGTTGTTTGGTTAAAATATTTGTAGAATGCGTTACAGTTCTTAGTTAGTTTTAGTTAGGCTTCTTCTTGTTAATCACTTGATATTTTCTTATTTTCTTACTGGTAGTCGTTCATATTTGGTTAGATGACTTTTGTTAATAATTTCATTATTTTTCTGATTTTTTGTTTATAATTTATTCTTCTAAGTTTGGTTCCTGGTTTTGGAATTTTGTTACATAATATTTTTCCGCGAGCACTCCTCAACCGTATTCCATCGTGGTTAACAATCAAGTGTCTAATTTCTTCTTTTTGTCATAGAAACTGACCATAATTTCTTGGATTCTGATTGGCCCATCGGGCAAAGTTCAAATGTTACATGACCAAGACCCTTCAATTACATTACATTTTATAATTTGCCTTTAACTTACTATTTTATCATTATACAATAATAGTTAATACAATGTACCTATGTTGTTAATAAGAATAAAATTACAAATCATTTGACACTAAAAATGTCCTGGTTTAGTCCTGTAAAATTTAGTATTTGGTGGATTTTCCATTTATCTTATTAAACAATTTATAATGATGGATGACAGTTAACTATGACCCCTTGATATAACATTATTTTAAATTGATTTGCTGGTAACATGAAACTTTTATAATATAAAACAAAACTCTTAATGATACTCCTTATATTAACAATTATAATTTACTACCTTAACTAATTGCCCACTGTTAAACAATTGTTTGTGTGATAATTCCTACATCACTATTGTCAATCATGATTGACCACTTCTTAATCAGAATAATAGCACACTTTTCAACTGTAGTTTATGTGACTATTATTAGGCCACCTTTTATGTGTTTATTATCACTTATAGCACTATAAGGGGTTGTGCCTCTGGTTTCACTTTAGTTTATAACAAGACAGATTTTTATTGGCCTATTATACATATAGGTCATACACATGTTACATTATGAAATGGTTGTACTCTTTATTGTTTTATTAGGTTTAATTATTTAATGTTTGATTATAGTTTTTTATGTTATTTTTATTGATTTACTGCCCTATCTTACTGGGTAAAGTCTGGTTATATTTGTTAGTCATAGTCAGGTCAATGGTTGGTGTTGTTGAGTTAAATTTGGTTCATTCATTATCTTCAAATTTGGGGTTTCTGTTTATTAGTTGTTGATCATAGTGTTTGGTTCCATCCTTGCATAGGGTTTTTAGCGATTATCATTTATAATTATTCTTACAGCGTTCTGTTTCGTTAAAATATATATATATTCAAACACGTTTTGCTACAATTTAAGAAGAAGGCTAAACTTTTTGTCTCAAAAATTAAGACTACTGAGGATGGAAACAATGTTTCCCGAAACATGTCCCAAATAAGGGAAAAAACATCTTAAGGTAAAGTAATTATAAATTTTAAATATATATATATGACACACACACACACACACACACACACACACACACACACCAATGAAACTTGAATTCAGACCAAACACTATCTTCAGACACACAAAAAAACATATCTAGCTACGTTGTTCACTTCAGAGTTGCCAACTACAAAATATCCCCTTTTACACAATGAAATGCAAATCATTTTAGTTAGGCAATTTATAAAATACGTACTATTTAAAGGGATCGTGTGCAAAATTGGAATAATTTTATTATGTGGAGATGTACATTAGATTATTCATAAAATGTGTTTACGAGTTTTATTTGTATTATAAATTATATACTATTTTATTCAGAAAAGTCAAAATTGTAGTAAAACAACCATTTTGAAAAAAAAGAGTGAAAATTATTAATTTTTTGACTTCAGACTGATGTTATTGTTGTTGTTGTTATTATTATTATTATTATTATTATTATTATTATTATTATTATTATTATTATTATTATTATTATAACGTTTGCCGATGGTATTAGATCTCGCTTCCCATTCAATAACAAGGAGGGTCATCTTACACTTCAACAATGGATAGATAAAGCTGTGAAGTGGGCACGCAAGAATTTACACGAAATGCTACTTTGGACTATTAGAGCAGATGAGAAGTAGATTAACAACAAGATCAACAAAATGCACCCTGTATGAAGCTTTAATAAGACCAGTCCATGTGTTGACATATGGATCAGAAACATGGACCTATGACCAAAGTAAATGAAAGACATCTTTTAAGTTTTGAAGGAAAGATATTACGAAGAATTTATCGTCCAGTATTTGAAAGTGGTGTGTGGCGGATACTTTATAATCAAGAATCATACGCACTCTTTAGAGCTGTAGACATTATTATAAGATATATTAAATTATAAAGGATGAAGTGGGCTGGACATTTGACGAGGACGACAGAACACGTAATACCGAGAAAAGTGTTGGCGATGCAGCTGGCTGAAGAAGTAACCAAAAACATCAATCAATCAGAAAGGTTTAGAATTTCAGTCTGTGTCTGGAAAATGTCGGCGCAAAATCAGATCATGTCGGTTGTTCAACGGCGCCATGGGTGGATCTCTCTACAAACTATTAGTTTGGAGAAAACGCCCAAAGTACTAGAAACTACCATTTATGAATGCTTCCGAACTCGAAGAGATAACCTCTGAATGATGTAAAACATTTTAGCAATTATAATTTGATCTCAATCTGAATCCGAGTGCTTTTGTCGTGCAAGTGAAAGCGATTGTTCTCAGATGAGCAGAGATTAATATCAATATCAACAAAGTGCATCCTCTATACGTAGAATTTTAATAAGATGAGCCCTTGGGCTACAGTGTGTCTTATAATTCAAGCAACGACGTGGTGAATAAGTTGCATAAGTTCAAACTCTTGTGTGCGGGACCACTAGGCGAACCCTTAAGTCAGCAAGTAAAAGAACACGCCTGAAACTCTACAAGGTGATGGCCCTTCCCACACTTCTTTACGGGTCTGAGAATTGACTTCAACGAGAAGCGAGGCCAGTCGCAACCAAGCGGCTGAAATGAGATTTTTCAGGCACGTGGCAGGGTACACAGTACTCTCCATCACGGTAAGTAGAGAATGTTCTATATGTTCTATAAATGTTCTATACTTACCGTGCTCTCCATTATCATAGAAGAAACAGAGATATACGGCAGGAACTGAATAATATGAGTGTATACTCAACAGGATTGCACTGTATCGGCTGAATTGGTGGGAACATCTTCTTTGCCGAATGGATGACCGTCGCGTCCCCGAACAACTATGGAATTATAACCCGAAGGGACGGAGAGGTGTGGGACGTCCGAGAAAGCATTGGAATGCCCAGCTCTAGACTCTTTTGACTGTTTGAGACCGGAGCAAACCATTCTTGGTTTAATCCTTGAAGATGATGATGATGATGATGATGAGTCTTGACATATGGAGCAGAAGCAGCATATGATATACGTCTTTAATTTTTGAAAGAAAAGTATTACGGGGAATTTATAGTCCAGTATGTGAAAAGGGTGAATATCTTACAATAAAGAATTATGCCCACTCTTTAGGGAAGTATACATCGTTATAAAATATATTAATTATCAAGGTTGAGCTGGACCGAACATTGGATGAGGATGACGGAGGATGACGATGCAGCTGAATGAAAGAAGAAAGAGCGGCAGCCCAAAGCCACGATGGATTGATAATGTGAGCAATGATGCCAAACTATTTGGACTGATGAGCCATCGCGTCAGATCGGGACCGTTGGAGAAGACTTTTGGAGAAGGTCAAGATTGGTTATGGCGTCAGGAATGGTAACGATGGTGATTATCATAATTATTATTAAGTAGTAAATAATAAGAAGAAAAAAATTATGAAGTTCGTGGGGAAAAGAAGAAGAAAAAGTTATGAGTAAGAACATAAGTTGAATTTGGAAAATGAAAAGATGAAGAAGAAGAAAAGAGAAGAATTTATTGAATTACAATTTATCAGAGGAATTTGTTCATACTACTTTAATTCCTTCTATCTTTCCTAATTCTACGATAAAAGTGAAAGTAAAATTTTTAAAAAGAACAAATTGAATTTCGCGGAGTTTGGAAATTGTCACGCTTGGAAAAGTATTGCGCGAAAAGTAAATCTGACAGACGTCTTGTTGGAGTTGTAACAAAAAATGATGAAAGTAAGGACGCGACGAGTGCGCGGCACCGGAAAATCTAACTTCTCTTGCGTCGCTTTAATTAACCCCTGTTGGGTGGAGGTCATTTCTAACGTCAATTTGAAACTGTAATTAAATAACTCGTGCTCTCTTGACAATTACCGTCCAAATGATAAGAATTTTTCTTTTAATCTTGTGAACATTTTGAAACGATTCATTACATAAATGAATGGTGGTCCATCTTTTTATGAGTGACCCTGTTAACTTGGGCGTGCTACCCAGGAGAAGTATTTCTTATTAATACTTAAACATAGCCTATACACCGTATACATGTGACAGGCGTGATGTTTAACATATGTTTATGTAGGTATTAGTAACACTATTAAATCCAAATATCGTCACTGATTGTCGTATGGTACAGTGGAAAACAAAATACAAGACACCAATAAAGTCACTAAAAACAACTTTAATTATCAAAATTAACAGTTTGCAATCAACAAGTTATTCATCAAGATTATTTTCTTCTGATGGTTCCTATCCGTTTCGGATGTTGGATATCATACAGGCTATTTTAACTTTCTGCACTGCTGTACGGAATAAGTCAGTTGTATTCATGCCAACAAGAGTCCACATGCAATAATAATGTCAACTAATAGAGTCCCGCACAATAATCACTTATAACGCCTAATTAAAAAAAAATATATATATATAAGTTATATAGAATCAAATAAATTTTCTTTGAGTTAAGGTAAATGTTATTTGGACGTGGTGGCAAGTGATGTATGAGTTAGTAATAGGAGTGGCGAACAAAAAAAAGAAAACAAACGGGTGAAGGCATCCGCTGTCGCCTACGCAAGCCTAATTGACACGCCATAAATCTAGTGTAACGAGTGGCCACATGTTAGAAGGACGAGGTTATTGTGATGGGTGTATCTAGAAATGACGCCGGTGGATAATAGTTTACAATCCGATGAAAAGCACGAGGGAGTGAATAAACTCATCAAGTGAGAAATGTTTCGTCCGGACAAAGGATGGAAGTTTACACGACACGACAACAGCAGACAGAAAACAATGAAGGGTGTTCCTTGACTGAGACGCGTAAACAGAGGATACGCCTGAACAATACTCAAATACCAGGAAAGAAATCATACCCGAGGAACGCAGGAACTAAAAGGATAGGTTTTGTTGGGAACAAGACAAAAAAAGGAAATACTTACGGAGAGAGTTGGCGAGGCCTTTGTACAAGAAAAGATAATACCATAGGCGCAACTAATTGGACAGGCAGATGTTGGAAGAGAAATCGAAGGGTTGTCTTTTGTGAAGAATAAGAAATACGACAACTAGATTTATTACTAGAGTATTCGGAAATGCCGTTGACCGAAGGGTAAAGTATCCAGGAGAGGAGTTTGGTGGGAAGCAGTAGGCCTATCAGAACTTACTTTGGAGAAAGTAGGTGGTCTCTGGAGTAGGTTGTACAGAAAGGAACCAATTAGGAAACGGCATCGCCGAAAACCAGAAGTCTAGTGGGGAAATTCTCATGTTTGATATAGGCAAGTGACAGAGACGCGAAAACGGGAGTCTTTATTAAATTTTCGAGAGTATCGGAAGTAAGAGGCGTGACGGAAGTGTTACGGAGTTCGTAAAATGACTTAGAAAAATATCGCTATGATATGAACTGTATGACATTTGCGAACCTAGCATTCGAGTTTGCGATCATATAATAGTAAACGGTAGTGATACGTGATATAACGGCGGTACTCAAATGCTAAGAATGTTGTATAATAATTAGTCATGAACAAATAACAGTAATTTACCGACAAGTGTATCGGATAAACAACCATAAACCGAGTGTAATATACGTCTTTAACAATATCACGAGTAAATTTAATGACACCGTTACAAAATGTCAGTGAATAACTGAAGTTATAGCAATAATAATTTAGACTCGAAATAAAGCCGATACGCACTGTGAAAAGTGCTATACATCTATATGTGAAGTGCAACTGTGAAGTTCAAGCATGCCACTCGAGATTCATCTGATGACTTATCTTCAAAAAACTCCAATTCTGATTAAGGAGCATCGCTTCCCACACTGGTGACCTCTACAAGAGATGGATAATCGTACCTCAAGTAAATTTTATATGTACTAATTAAATGTTACACCCACTGTCTGTTCACTAAAAGAACGCACGAAAGAAATTAATTTAAAGTAAGAATTTAAAGACTTGATTATCAGTAAGGTCATATTGAACCATTAGAGAAAATCGTAGAAAATCTAGTATTCATAAAATATCTATATCACATTTCACAATCGTTTGATTTAAATGAATCCGTTCATATATAAATGTTGTACTAAACTTAAGTTGATCAATTATAATAAAAACAATGTATTATAGTAATAAGTAAATTCTTAAAGATTGAAGAAGTATTAACTTTGTTAAATGTGCTATTTGTTAATAATATTTATTTAGTAATATTTATAGCAAGAATTAAGTGTACCATGAAATATGATATAATGATGTTTAGTTAATAAATTAACTAATAGAGAGTAATGAAGAATACATTTTATTGAATTTAACCCTGAGATATATCAAAACAGTAGTTGTATTATTATATTAGACGCACACGACGTCGGGCAAACTAAGTTAAAGTTATTTGACGCTACAACTTGAGTGGCATGACTCAAATCGTTATATTGGGCACCACAGAACATGCGAGACATAAATAATTAAAATAAATACAAATAAACTAAATATGTCAATCAGCTTATGCTAATAAAATAAGCAGCATAAAATTATCTTTATATTAATATCATTATATTTGGCGTCCACCGCTGGGCGTAAATGGGTACAACTCGTTTATCTTTATATTTGGCGCTCCAGAACGCGGGCGTATTAAATTATTATTATACACTTTTCACTAATAACCCCTTGGACGCACTGTGTAATTGCCCGACGTAAACTGACTTCCAAGCGGCATGTGTTGGCTATTTATAGTCTGCAGGGTTCCATAATATGCGTCCCTAACAAGCACTCGAAAATTCTAGAGGATACTTCAGCGCGGCCTTGGGAGAAACAGACACCGGCAGGGCTAATTGAGAAGCTTGTAGAACGACACTATCGAATGTACGGGAATGTTCCGTATTACGTAACAATATATTCCATGGAAACTACCAACAATGGAATTCAATAATTAAGTAATTTTATAGCGTATCCCATAAAACCATCCTTTTTGCAGACGACATTGCTCTTTTAGAAAAAAAAGCGAGGAAAAGACACAGTGGTTTCACCAAACGAACACGATTTTAAAAGATAAATGCGGCAAATGACGATAAATAAAGAGAAAAAAAACAAAAGACACCAAATGTTCCAGAACTGGAACACGGAAGGCTGAGGTATTTCTGGACGATAGGAGCTGGTGCAAGTTGATTCTTTTAAATGTCTGGGGAGCTGCATTATATCATATACACCAAAGAGGCAGTGATGTTAACAGTAGAATCTCATAAGCAAGAGAGGCATTTTAAAACAAAATATCCTTTCTGGTGTCCAGAAACGAATCCCTGAGAAATTTCCAAGCAGTTTCATTTTGAGCACATATGGCTCGGAAAACTGGACTTCGAGTAAAGTGGAGAGGAGCTACCTTGAAGCTTTTGTGATGTGTTACTGGAAGAGGAGCTGCTTAAGAATATCGTAGTACGAAAGAGTGAAAGAGTACCTAATAATAATAAGGTTCTGACAGGACTGTGGGTGAGAAAAGAATGTTGATTGGTCTCATTGTGGAAAGGAGAAGTATTATCACCTCCTACGCCATTCTAACCGGTTCACCGCTCTCCTCGAGGGGCGTAGTGGGAGGGGGAAGGTCCAGGCAGGAGTACATAGACGGAGGTAAGGAAGGAAGAAGGTATTTGGTGATCAAGAGGCTTAGGGAATACTATGTCCACCGACCTATTGACTGAGAAGAAGGAGGAGATGAAGAAGAAGAAGAAGAAGAAGAAGAAGAAGAAGAGGAGGAGGAGGAGGAGGAGGAGGAGGAGGAGGAGGAGGAGGAGGAGGAGGAGGAGGAGGAGGAGGAGGAGGAGGAGGAGGAGGAGGAGGAGAAGAAGAAGAAGAAGAAGAAGAAGAAGAAGAAGAAGAAGAAGAAGAAGAAGAAGAAGAAGAAGAAGGTTTTCATGATATTAAACGTGTCATTAAATAGAAATAAACGTATCAAAGAAACTGGAAAAGTTAACTTAAATGTAAACGAGAACAGATCACGAGAAAATTAACAAACTGTAATTTATACGACGCATACAGATTCCGTCTCAACATACTGAGTTATTTTGTAACTGAATAACTGGAGGAATTGGTTTTAGTAAGAGTTTTTTTTTTCTTAACAGAAATGTTAACGAAAACTGTCAGTATCTATTTCTCCGGCGTTCAGTAATTTACACTGTTCTTTTACGATTGACGATTCATGCAGTAAACGTTAGTTCACGCTAGAGTGGAGCCTGATATAAACAAAGCGGAGTGATACAACACAGCGGCATGTACAGTACCAAATTAAAACATTTTTCACAAAACATACGTTACCCAACGAAGTACAGTATCACTTACCTTCTTTTTAGTTGTATTACTCCCAAATGCAGTGAAAACCCTTTTTTGATGTATTTTTAATCATCACTAATCAGTTGCGAACTACTTTATTTCTAGCGGAGGATTTAGTGATGCGACCATTCGATCAACCAATCCGGTTCAAATACAAAGATAATTTAAACATAATTTATTACTTTATTAACTTACAGCTAAATTTTATTATTAGTTAAAATATTTTGTTCTTAACAATATAATCATGGTTCTTGTAATAAATGATGTTTACTATGTTTCAGTTATTAAAAGATGTTTAAAAATAACAATAAAAACAAATTTTAACAACTATAATTAAAAAAAAATATGAAGGAAACAGATAATGTGTAAAATTTTGATAGCACTTACTGCTGTTTTCAATAAAAACAAAATTCAATTCGTGAATATATTTTTTGTTGTAGACGCCCATAAGTGCAACAAAATTATATGTCATAGATAACCAGAAAATTTTTATAACAGCATTTAGAGAATTAAATTTTATTAAAATGAATGAAAAAATATTTTATGAACATGTCCCTATCAATTTTTAACAACCATTTGAAACTTAAAACTCGATTTCCCGCAAATGTGACTTTTAGCACTTGTGCCCCTCTACGTTTCAAGGTGCGATATGATTTTGTTTACATCAGGATCCAGTCTAAAGATGAACAAACGTTAGTAAAAAAGGAACAAAAAGAAGAATTATATGGAGAAAGAAGAAGAAGGAGAAGACGAAGACGAAACAGAAGCGGCTGAAGAAAAAAAAGGAAAAGAATGCATTAATTTAGTATTTTCTTAACTTTTATTCACACGACAATTAACTTTGTTCCCCTCAGCACTCCGTTATTTTACAATAAAAAAACGAAAAAAAAAGAAGATCTAAAAGCACAAATTTAAGAGAAATTGTTAAGCGGAGGTGAGAGCTAAATCTGACAGACGTTGCCTTAGAATAAAAGGAAAAAAAATTATGCCACTCGCAACGGGAAGCAAACCCAGCTCGGGTCTTCTGTTTCTTTAATTAACCCCATTCCTGGTGGGAGGACACGCCAAGGTCACTTTTAACGTTAATTAAAAACGTTGTAATTAAATATCTCGACGTCTTTTGATAATTACCGTAGAGGAATTAAAACACGATTTTCAAAAAATTTCACGTAAGATTTTAAAAGATTTAACAAAAGCCAAACAGCACCTTTACAGAGGACTATTGGCACCTTTCACAACCGTGAATAGCTGACCACTTTCCAGGTTTTAAATAGTAATCTATTTTCCATATCTTAAAAGTATTTCACTTTCTATTTGGACGCCTTTTTCATTATTTACTATAACGAGTTTTTTAAATGGTTGAAAACGTCTCTCGAATTCTAGTTTCCATCTTTCCCGCGCACTCATCTCAAGTCAGAGTCCTCTATTCCCATTGTTTCCTCCGTATTTTTTTTATGTGCCCTTCCGTCTACTTTCCTTTTATTTAGAGGTATCCTTTCGTTTACTTCCTTAGGTTACATTTTACAGTTACAAGAACTCTTAAGGATACGACGGCATTAAATGGCACGCGTGTAGATGGTGGCAGTTCCATACAGTGCTATATAGGTCAGAATGTTGGGAACCTAGGAACAAAGTTCTTATACAGATGGCGTCATCAGACACGATGTTTTGTTAGGACAGTGAAATGCCTTATTAGTGGAGACAGGATACGATATCCAACCATTAGACAGGAATTAGACAGTCAGTCAATCGGTTAAACTACAGGCAGAAATTATGAACAAAGATGTAAAGAAAATTTAAAGGTAAATATCCAGTGAGGACTAAGATAGTTATAAACAACAGCACTACAGAACAAGTGAGCCGTTTCAAATATCTCGGCTGTGCAGTAAGCTTTGAATCTGAGTATGATATAAGAGAGAAGATAAATAAATTTATGAATATTTGTGATACGATTCATAGAAATCTTAGAAATAAAACAAGACACAGCACAAGGGTTAAATTTTATAGGACAATTGCAATACCCACGTTGATTTGTGCAAGTGAGGCGTGGGTCATGACAAAAAAGGAAAGCGGCAAGATTCAGAGTGCTGAAATGCAGTTTCTTCAAAATTATCAACTCAAAGTAAAGGTCACAAATGAAATTATTTCAACTTACAGAAGACAATGGTGGGATCATGTGCAAAGCAACACAGAGAGGATCGATTGCCGAAAACGGCAATGAACTAAAAAGCCATTGGTAGAAGAGTCGTGGGTCGTCCGAGGATGAGATGGGTGCCGGAACAGGTATATATAACCTAACCCTTGAAGAGGAGAACAACAAGAAGATGTAAAGAACGTGTACGTTTCAAAATGTAGAAAGAAAAGATTGCAAAGCAGACCTTGAATTATCACCCGATAGGTAGAAGAAGCATGGGAAGACCGAGGATTGCCTAACCATGGAAGGGCAGAAGAAGAAGAAGAAGGAGGAGGAGGAGGAGGAAAAAAAGAAGAAGCATTGCATCCAGAAGCTTAAGAGATTTCGAAAAATATTATAACAAATCGTGGTACAAAATTAGAATTACATTAAAAAATATATTTTCTAATGTAGGGGATGATATATTTACTTGCGAATGGAGTGTTTTCGGATGGCAGTTTGAGATTTTTATCATGAACGAGTTGGCAACACTGGTCATCTTGTGTTGCGTCTATCGTTTGTTCAAAAACGTCGTAAACAATTTAGTAGTAGTTGTTGTCGCAATAACAATAAAGTAATGAATAGCAACAGCAATAACAACGACAACGAGTAACTGTTGAAATATTATTAAATGTAACGACGATGGCGGGCAATCAAAGTCTATACTACAACAGCAACACGGGAGACAGAGTCAGAGAGAGAGAGGGGGTGGGAGACGTTGATTGTGTTGATCACTCCGTAGGGAGCAGACGGAAGAATAAAAGGGCGTGAAAGGAGAGGGTGAATGGTAAGGGAGGGGGTAGATGCCACCCCCGCCGCCTTACCTTACCACTTGATCGTAGTTTTATTGCTTTTGTACGGCCACGTCGGGCAATAACAGAATCTCACCCCGTCCGCGCGCGCACACACACTCGACTCCCTCCTCGGTACTTTATGTTTTCCACCTTATTATTTTACAGTTTCCAGTAATGTAATCAACGCGCAATTCGTTTATCGCCTGTTATGTGTGTTGTCTACCCCGCTCCTCCCATCATTTATTGTGTTAAACCGCGTTTAATTACACGACAGAAAACGTGACTGTGGATTGAAAATTACACGAGTCATTACGTTGTTAACGAGAGTCACAAGTTTCTGGTTTATTTTGCTACTTGCACTCCCTGAGCTGCAGAACTGTCTCAGTGTTTTTCACAATGTACATTATTATTACATAAAGTTAGACGTTCTCCTCTTCAAGGATTAGGAAGCTGACACGCAGGTTGACAATAGCAGACCGTTAAGGACGATAGAAATGAGTACACTCAGGACAATTGTTCCCCTCAGCACTCCGTTATTTTACAATAAAAAAACGAAAAAAAAAGAAAATCTAAAAGCACAAATTTAAGAGAAATTGTTAAGCGGAGGTGAGAGCTAAATCTGACAGACGTCGCCTTAGAATTAAAAGGAAAAAAAATTATGCCACTCGCAACGGGAAGCAAACCCAGCTCGGGTCTTCTGTTTCTTTAATTAACCCCATTCCTGGGGGAGGACACGCCAAGGTCACTTTTAACGTTAATTAAAAACGCTGTAATTAAATATCTCGACGTCTTTTGATAATTACCGTAGAGAAATTAAAACACGATTTTCAAAAACGTTCACGTAAGATTTTACTCACGTAACTATACACTCAGGAATAACTAGAAATGATTGAATACGAAATAGTGAAATAAGACAGCAGTGTTAACAGTGTCTTGTTAACATTAACATTGTTAACAATGTTAACAGTAGTCACATTTGTCAGAAGACGTAAAAAAGAGAACAGAACGACCATGTTGACAGGGCAAGTGACGATAGAATAATGAAAACAATGAGAGATTCTAGACCGTTGGAAAAACGGAATCTTGGCCGACCACAGAAGAAGACATGGACGGGCTTGGAATCGACCTCTAGCGAATCCCCTTGATGCGTGAGGAACGATACGAAATCATTTTGTCCGAATACCTTTTTCTCGAATCCATTCACCCGAACGGAATAAAAATTCATTTGATTAATATAAACCTTTCATTTTGTTTATATAAAAAAAAAAAGCAAACAGGAATCAAAATACACATTTTGCTTCCCACACACACATTTTTGCTTCCTGTCCCCTGTATTTGGACGGATCGAAAGTTTGTACAGACTGGCAAATTTTAAGGAAAATTGATACGTTCAAAAGTTATCGTGAGACATCCCCCAAACAGACAGACAGATAGACAGAACCCGTTCCGGCACCCATCTCATCATCCTCGGACGACCCATAGATAGAACCTGTTCCGGCACCCATCTCATCATCCTCGGACGACCCACGTCTCTTCTACCAATGGCTTTATAGTTCAGTGCCGCTTTCGGCAATCGATCCTCTGTCATCATTTGCAGATTATCCCACCATTGTCTTCACCAAGTTGCAATAATTTCTGCTATATACTTTACTTCGAGTTTTGTTCTGATATCTTCATTCCTTATTCTATCTTCCAATGTATAATTTAAAGTATTTAGAAGAAATTCCATTTCAGCACTTTGAATCTTGCCGCTTTCCTTTTTTGTCATGACCCACTACTCACTTGCATAAATCAATGTGGGTATTGCAATCGTCTTAAAAAATGTAATCCTTGTGCTGTGTCTTGTTTTATTTCTAAGATTTCTATGAATCGTACCACAAATATTCATAAATTTATTTATCTTCTCTCTTATATCAAATTCAGACTCATAGCTTACTGCACAGCCGAGACATTTGAGACGGCTCACTTGTTCTAAAGTGCTGTTGTTTATAACTATCTTAGTCCTCACTGAAAAATTTAAATATTAAATAGTTTTCAATTATGAAAAAACAACGAAGTCCTAATCAAAATTAAACTACTATTTCTTTAGTATGTTAAGTTAGGTACGTTCCAGACGATGTGTGAGACAAACAACCGTATTTTTAGAAACAAGGTACTTCGAGATACAAAATTAAAGTTTTACAAAGTTATGGGAGTCCCTGTACTGTCCTGTGGGTGTGGATTATAGACAACAACCAAGAAACAAGACAGTAAAATACTGGCCTCGGAAATGGCGTTCTTAAGATGAGTTAAAAGATGTTATAAACTTGATCGTATAAAGAATGAAGTTATTAAAGAAAGTTTCTAACTTGAATGACAGATTAAAAGATTACAAACAACGGTGGAAAGAACACTTAGAAAGAATGTCATATTAAAAGACTGGGCAAACAAGTCTGTAAATACAAACCTACAGGACACAGATGTGTGGGTGGACCCAGGAAGACATGGCTGGAGGATTTTTGAAGGCGGAACAAGCAGCACGTTGCCTATGCCATGAAGTGAAGATTGATGGTGATGATGTCGTTAGTAATATAGCAATTGTAGAGCACACAATCGTACAATAAAAACTAAAAATTCTGAACATTCAGATTTGTGTTACAAATCCTTGTAGTCTGACACTGCATTGGATTTTCAAGATTTTTTTACAAATTTCTTATCTTTTTTTTGGGGTCCTGGGATCCCAAAATTTTGAAATTTCCAAAACGTAAAACTACACTGCGATGTCAGATAAAATTCTATTTAATTTGATACTCCACATGAAATTTTCAATTGTAGGCTATCTAACTTTTTCACTCAAGTTTTTGGTCTCGACACCAACATTCTGAAAATTTTCAAAAATGAGCACTACATTCAAATTATGATTGAAATTCCTTCTAATGTGATACCCCGTGTCCTTCTAATCTCGCCCCGTCTCGCTCTCGCGCGCGCACACACACTCGACTCCCTCCTCGGTACTTTATGTTTTCCACCTTATTATTTCACAGTTTCCAGTAATGTAATCAACACAATTCGTTTATCGCTCGCCTGTTATGTGTGTTGTCTACCTCGCTCCTTCCATCATCTATTGTGTTGCTAAACCGCGTTAAATTACATAACAGAAATGATGACGATGGATTGAAAATTATACGAATTATTACGTTGTTACGATTTTGGTAGTAAAATAACTTTAAAAAGAGTTAAATCGATCTTGTTTAGAACAACATTTGACCGATCTTAGAAATTTCATCTCCGCTGCTCGTATGCGGCTTTTATCTCGCTTTCCCATTAACCATGACTCACTTCCATAAAGAAGCACAGGGACAGCCACTACTTTGTAAAACTTGAGGTCCCTACTATCTTTCCGCGTCTTAATTTTTAGAGTTCTCATGGTCCCACACATCATTTGAAACTTATGTAGTTCATTATCTGTGTCTCTGTTGTTCTCATATGATACAGTATGATGCTATGTTGTTCCCTAGACAGCTAAAGTGAGAGACTTGTTCAATTAGTTGGTTGTTAATAATTATTGTGGCTCTTACAGGATTGCTTACCATGAAAGCCATCACCTTCGTTTTGCTTGTGGAAATTCTGAACGTCATTTTAGTTATTCTATTTCTTTTGCGTTATACGCCCACAAAGCATTTGCATTGGCATTTTGTTCATCTTTCATTAAACTGAGTATAGTTCTCAGAATTTGCTATCTCTATTTACTGATTAGTTAAAAGCTGCGTCCAGTCTCGCCTCTCTCTCTGTTGTGTGTGTGTGTGTGTGTGTGTGTGTGTGTGTGTGTGTGTGTGTGTGTGTGTGTGTGTGTGTGTGTGTGTGTGTGTGTGTGTGTGTGTGTGTGTGTGTGATTTATACGAGTTGATTATAGAAACAAAAGCGAGTAATGGTAAAGGCAGCCAGCGGGTCTTTTCTGTTTTGTAACAATATCATAATAGTGGAAACTTACCAAAATAATGATGTAGATCTGCATAGAAGACTTTGAAGTAGTTTTATATTTTATTCATCAAAAACACCTAACCTAACCTAACCTAATTTCACGAACTGGAAAGTTATTGTTTATAATTCAGGAGGCCAAAAGGCCTTGATGTCCTGTATAATTTGTTCAAATAAGTCAGTGCCTGCATTACTACTTCTCATTACTACTTATTTCCCGCACTAAATGAAATAAAGACATGTTGCTGAACGCACCGACAAGACAGGAATGACCTACGACTACAGACGGTGGAGCGATAAGATAACTTGTAATTATTCTTGTATAGTGTACGACAGTCTGTAAATGAGAGAATATCATTTTAACTAATCAGTAAACAGAGATAGCAAATTCTGAGAACTATACTCAGCTTAATGAAAGATGAACAAAATGCCAATGCCAATGCTTTGTGGTCGTATAACGCAAAAGACCCATATTTTCTGTTTTCATTCTTTTATTAATTACTATTTTTATTAGTTTTCTTCTGTGGCAAAATCGACCGTAATTTTAGGAAGAAGGTACGTCGAGATACAAAATTAAAGTTCTACAAAGTTATGGCAGTCCCTGTAGTGTCCTATGGGAGTGAATTATGGACAACGACCAAGAAACAAGACAGTGAAATACAAGCCTCGGAAATAGCGTTCTTAAGAGAAGTTCTAAACTTGGCCGTATAAGGAATGAGGTCACAAGAGAAGAGTTACAAGTTTTTGTAACTTGAATGAAAAATTAAAAGACTACAAACAACGGTGGATAGAACACTGAAAAATAATGTCAGATTTCAGACTGTTCAAAGAAGTGGGGAAATACAAAGCTATAGGACACAGCTGCTGTGTGAGTAGACCCAGGAAGAGAAGAGTGGAGGATCTTTGAAGGCGGAACAGGCAGCACCTTGTCTACGCCGTGTTGTGAAGATTATAATGATTTTGCTAGTAAGCTTCCTGTGCTGCAGAACTTGCTAAGTATTTTAAACTAAGTCCATTTATTATTACATAAATTTCGATATTAGATAATGTTCAGTTTGTTACGATTTAAAAATTATTTAAATAGCACAAATTAAATTTTTGTTCTTATAACAAGTGAGAGTATAATCCACCCTTATCTGTACCTAGATACCTGTATCAACGTGCAAAAAGTCCAGTACGAACATGCAAAGTACAATGTTATTAAGCGAAAACTAATAATTCTTCTAATTAAATAAAAGACGTATTAATAATAAAGGAAATATCTAACTCCTAACAAAAAAGGTAGCATAATTTATACTAGTTAAGTAATGGACAATTAATAATAATAAAGGAACGAACTACTTTTCTCTCAGCGCGTAAACCGCGCCAGCTTACCGACTCCCTGCCGCTAAACTGGCCCCAGTCGCCGGAGAATCTTCGACATGTAAGCAGCTCGAAAATGTGTTGTAAAGTTACACTTACGTGTATGTCGCTAAACAACGATGTAACAAGACGTTAGTTCTTCTTATCTATTTAATCCAATGTAGCGTTAGTAAAACTCAAAAACTAGTAATGTAGTACGTGGAGGAAATATTAATAATATATAAAAAAACTTAGCCGACACATCTCTTTACGAACAGTAAGTGGTAAGATATGTTCCTTACCATGTAAAAGTAAACATCAGGGCTGCTAAAATAAAAACAAATTAAATGTAAAAAGTGAACAACCAACACCAGGAGGAAAGTTACAATATCAACCGTACGAACTTCCAGTAGCAGAATCCAACCGTCATGACCTAGACTACAATTCGGAAACAACCAACTAAATGGAGGATCCAGATGAATAACGAACTACACCCAAGAAGACCTACTGAAGAGGATCATCTCGAACACCCACCGCAGACTCACGTTACATTCAGGTGACATTAAACCAAAACGTCTGTGCATAACTTGTGTTTTAAAAACCGCAACAAAAAGAACAGTAAAGTTTCTTGTAAAGACTTTTAGATCACTTAAAGATTAGCATATAAATGTTTGTAATTTCTGTAATGCTATAGTAATAACCTGATGATGTTTAAAGGTAAAGTAATTAATTCTGAAAATTACATCAGACTATTCTTCAAATAGTTTGGATGATGTTGAGATAAGTTAGAATATTGCAAAGTTAAAGCCCGGATCCGTGGTAATTGAAATACTACACAGCTGTATGATTTTGAGATACTAAGAGTAACAATTTAAAGAGTATTTAATGCAGAATTTATAAGAATTTTCTTTTAAAAGTAAAGTAAAGTAAGTAAAAAAAAAAAAAAAGATGACCATTAAAGCTATTACTTTTATATTCTTAGTTAAAATACAAGAATAAAGAGATGTTTTCGCTAATATCCAGAGAGTGAATAAATTTATGTAACCTTGGACAAAATCCTGATATATACATTGTCATAATTTGTTGGTAAGTAAATTTTACTAACTACGGCAGCTAGTTTAATTAACAGCGAACAATTAAACTGGTTCCCTATGTTATAATGTCTTGACAGGAGAGACGTTATAAGTTATTTGGAAAACTACAAAAATCCTGATTAAACAACTATTTCTTTTCTAATATAGTGCAGAACACACAAACATAGAATACACACTAAAAACTCGAAACATTCGGATTTGTCTTACCAGTCCTTGTAATCCGACACCCAGCAACATTTTCACAATTTGTTTTACAAATTTCTGATCTCCATTCGGGCCCTGGGGTAAAAAAAATTTGAAATTTCCTAAAATTCAACAACGCAATCAGATGTCATTTAAAATTCTCTTTAATTTGATACTTCACATACAATTTAAAAAATTTTATCAATCCTTATCTCTCAATTTTTGGGTCGCGACGCCAACAATTTGAAAATTTTCAAAAACGAACACTGCATTCAAATTATGGTTAAAATTCCTTCTAGTTTGATAGCCCACATGGAGGCTTTTGTGATTTTTTTCACAATTTTGACTCCGTCACTTTTTTCCCTCCAGTCCCTTATATTTGGGGGGGTTTATCTAGAAAAACAGGGTTCTGTACGGTAAAAGTATGTACAGATTTGGCACGTTTTACAAAAAGAACTTATATTAGCGTACACAGCTGCAAATATAATAAAACAGCTTAAAAAATTAAGAGATTAATAAAATTCGGCAACTTTTTCGACCCTCTGGGGGGGAGGGGTCCAGTCCCCTTCGTGGGAAAGAGACACGAACAATGACTCTATGACGATTTGGTAGTCAAAAAAGTGGTTGTTCCCATATTAACATACAGGCCAGATCACAGAAAACCGACAGAAAGTAAGTGCTAAGAAAATAAGATCAAAATAGAAGAAACTGAAATGAGGCACTTAAATAGTAAGGTGCAAATAAACCTACTTGCAGTTGTATTTATTAAAGATATTATATGGGAGCCCTGCAGGAAACTAAACGAGTTACAAAGGAATAATTAACAACAACAAAAATCACGGAAAAATTAGAGAATCCCCTAAGACAATATTAGTCGAATATAGACATAGGTTCACTGAGATACACTCGGCCCTCAAGAGATTGTGCTAGAAAAGGACAAATGGAACAAAGTATGAGGCGAGATCAACAAAGGAGAGAAGCAGAGGAGTACCTTTGAAAAAATGTGGTAGAATGAAATAAGAAAAACACTTCACAAAAGATGAAACACACGTGTGGAAGTAGAAAAACAAACTACAAGAGTAGGAAGTGGGAAAAAATACGAGAAATAAATTAAAGCTCATTCTGACCACCTTATACCCATAAGGATAGTACATCGTGTAAGGATTATGTAGGTGAAGAAAGTCTGTTTTTTCAACAAGTTTTGTAACTTTTACGTCCTGCCAGGAGTCTAGTTTAAAGTTTGAGTTTTCAGTGATCTCTTTGGTCCGCCGCGTCATTTCTCTTTGCAATAGTTCATTAGCCGCGTATACATTATATCTGCATTTGACTAAATCGATTTGCTGAACTGTGGACTATGATTGGCTCCGAGTCCGCAGCTAATTAACAATGGCGACCCGGGGAGGAAATTAAAGGCGGTCGGTCAAGCAACAACGACGATGACCCCTATTAGCGTAACAATTTAATTATATGTTATCAAAGGGTTAGCATAGATCATGTCGGAGACGCATTAACAATTAGATGGATGCTGGCAATATACGGAACGGTTTAATTGGTTTATATCGTTTGACGATAATTTGCTATTTATAGCTCAATTACGACAGGGGGATGATGCCAACCAACTACGTGCACGGCCGGACGCGAACGCGCGCGTGCACGTGTGTTCAATCGTAATTTTGTCAGGTGGATGGCGATGTTTGATATGGAAACTCGGCTCCCCTTCGGAAGCGGTAAAACAGGTGCAACTTTTATTGGAATTTTCCAGGAATATCCGTTGTGTAGCGATCTCTGCACAAGAAATGGGCCTAGCATTTATTGATTACGATAAAACATTCAGCCGTTTTAATAGAAATGTTTTGTGGGAAATTTGTTAGAAATAACCTGATTCTATACATATGATTAGAGTAATTACAAACAAATATTCTAGCGACACACTTTAATATAATTAACCGACCGCGGCAAGTTCTCAGTTTCTAACTCAGTTTGGCATATGTATGTCTGTCCGTCTGTCTATTTGGGGTACTGTATGTCTCACGATAACCTTTGAACGCATTGACCGATTTTCTTGAAACTTGGTGTCCATACTTTTGCTCTACGAAATCGTATTGTTTTTGAAAAATTTATCTCCCCCCAAAAAAAGGGGGCAGCGTAAAGCAAAAATTAGAGGGAATTAAAATTTTGAAAACAAATGGCAAAAGTCAATGTGGGGAAGTATTAAAGGAAATTTTTTACAAAATTATGAATGTGCTTTTCACTTTTGGAAATTTTCAAAATTTTGGGGCGCCGGAAACCAAAAAGTGGGCCAAAAGTTTGACGGTACCGTAAATTGAAAAAAGAGGATTTTAACCAAAATCGGAGCAAGGTCGACATGGAAGGTACTCTTAAGGCTACTAGAATTTCTTTAAAAGATGTCAGAGATGGGTTATTCATATGAAATGTATTAGAAGGACGGACTACATCCAGCACTTTCTTTTATAAAGAGACGTTTCGGCAACCCAACACATCTATAGCCGTCTTCAGGTAAAAACAAACACTAAAACTTCACAAATAAAAAATAAAACAATACTCTATCTCAAAACCGACAGAGAGCCAAAACATACTAAAGTATTTAGATAACAAACAAAAAACCAAATAAATAAATAAAACTTACCAACTATGAAATCTATAAAACACCCACACAGACACTGAATACACGCGCAAAACTCGCATGAACACGCACGCTTCAAGGTCAATGAAGCAGATTCTTTTTGCCCTTGGGATAGGAAAAAACGCCGAAGAGCCATCAGGTGGACGATGGTATTGGGCGGCAAAATGCTCAGAGGAGAGCGGAAGAACCTAAGAGGCGGCTTTCCAAAGGAAGCGTGAGAAAATCAGGAGAACCTAAGGTAGCAGTCTCACCACTGCTCTTGCTCTGGGACGTAGTGTATTGCATACAGAATTAGTCCTAGTAAACGGGCTGAGGAAAGAGGAGAGGGAGGAGTATCATCATCATCATCTTCACGGATTAAACCAAGGATGGCAAAGATTAGAGCTGGTCACTCCAGCGCTTCCTCGGAAATCCCTCAACTCCCCGTCCCCTCGGCTTATGGTTCCAGAGTTGTTTGGGGATGCGGCAGTCATCCGTTCGGCAAAGATGTATTCACAGCTGTGGTCAGCAACTTTTGATCCGTCCGACTAGTCCTTATTTGAGGCAATTTAGTAGTGAATATGTCCCCTGGATATGTTACTAGCATATCGCAGACGTACGATGGGCCTACCAACTTTAGGTTTAACGTCCAGACTGATTTTCTGTCTGGGTATTCTCCCATAAACTGGCTGTTTTACAAGACTAAAAAGACTAGTTTTTCCTGTTCCATAAGGATCTTTAATGTGGTGGTTTCTCCTTGCCTCTCACATCCTACGTCGTTGACCAATGGAAGGTCATCCGTCTGTAGAGGCGATTTCTCATCCCAAGGGCAAGAGGGTGGCCTAACCTCTACTCGACAATGACAAGTAGAGGAGGGACAGCTTATACCGGCTGTCACTCGGTCTCCAGAGCTGCGTTAGCCACCTGTAGGTGTTGCCCATCCCCCCACCACTTGGAGGTGTGGGTGGATATTTCCTTTCATCAAGGAATGAGACAACAAGGCATTACTCATCCTCTCCAGTACTTTGGGGGACGGGAGGATATCAATCTCATTAAAAAAACCTGGGCCCATCAGCCCCCGAATGGTAGTACCCAGTTATAGGGGGCCCCGATCTAGGGTAACAGGTGACAAATGGTCAACGGTCTCGAAGGCGGAGGAGGAATTGTCCCAACGGTGAAGAGAGCGGAAGAGCCTAGGAGGTGTCTCCGAATCAAACCTAGGGCAAGTGTGGAGGTGACAGCCCCACCACCGGTCTTTCTTGCAATCGGGTTGATAGCCCATCCAGGGAGACTTAAGCACTTTTAATCGTCTAAATGGAGAGATCAGTTGCAACAACGAACGACGTGCTTAATTGAGCCTTAAATGTGCAAAGAAGAAGAAGAAGAAGAAGAAGAAGAAGAAGAAGAAGCTAATAAAAAATTAACATATAAATACTGAAAGAAATTTAATAAAAGTATACACATATAAGAACAGATTAGAAGGAAGTTAACAAACTATAACTTACGTATCGTACACAGATTCGGCCTCACGTAAACTACCCAACAAACAAATCAGTTCGTTAATGTGTTTATACGTGTTTATAAAAATATTTAACAGCATGTGTATAAACCTGACGATAGGCATTGAACAGCTGCTTAGACATGCGCACGAACACTCACAAGAACAAATGTAGAAAGAATCGAAATGGAGATGACAATGGTACGGAGGTTGGACACAGAGAGACAGAATGAGGAGCACAGAAATAAGGCAACTATGCAAGTTGCCAGCTTAAATGAAAAATATTAGATAGTACAGGAATAAATGGAACATTTGCAACGAATGAGCACGAAGAGAGGATGCCAAAGACTATGCACAGATATGGACCGTAGGAACGGAGATCCTTTGGAAGACCGAAAAAAAGGTGGTACGATCAGGTCGCAACAGGCTATTAGCTTAATACTTGGTTGGATGAAGAAGAAGAAGAAGAAGAAGAAGAAGAAGAAGAAGAAGATTAGTCCTAGTACTCGTGCCGGATCCCAGAGAGCAGTGGCGTGGGTACATAACAGCTGTTGCCGGTTGTGAGAGGCCTAAAACTTAGCCTAAAAATTAATTCGAATTTTTTCTAGTACCAAGTGTTCTTTTTAGTGCCAAATAATTTTTTAGAGTAATTTCTATCATTCGTTGACGAAGGTGAAGAGAGTCCCGGTTCAACGGGATCTGACTCTCATTATACTTACACAGAATAAATCAGCACACAAATAATGGAATTAAAAATAATAAAGACAAACAGAGAAACACATGACTAAACGAACAAAACACAAATAGGTACGTAGTATCTGCTGCACGTCAGTTCCGAAAACGAACATAGCTGCTAACTGAGCGTTTTGTCTGTCGGTTTATACAACGGCAACACATTGGGTGGACCAATGTGCCCCCCCTGCACAGTTTGTACAGTGACAACTACTACGAGGTCAATGACCGTACGCAGTAAAACATTACCGATGTCTGAGCTGGCAACACAAGACGGTGCAAGTGTCCAGCAGTTCTAAAACAATGTTATGCTTTTCTTCAAGTTTCCCTACTAATATTGTTCGGATTTCAAATTATTCAATAACCAAAGTATTCACTCTGTGATATAATTAATATTATTTTCTTTTATTTCCAATATTTTTGCCGCCGGCAACAGCGGTTACTGCCATAGAGGAAACGCTGTTGCAAGACTTAACCCGAATGGAAGGCGGGGCATCGTAAGACCTCATGAAGATGGGCTCCAAGTCTAGTAAGCCAATTGTTGTTGATGATGATGATGTTCATGATGGTGGTGATGATTTTCAGCAATTTTTGGTCTTGGGCAACTGAGCAAAAAATACGATTCTCAATGACATTTACACGGTCACTAACCAAGGTGGTTGCGACGAATGTTATACATGGTACTCTATAGAAAGTGTGTGTGCGCGTGCGGGTGTGAGTGACTATTATATCACTGTAACGCAAATGTATTTGCATAAGTACACCGCCAGCATCGCTTTTACAGATTTCCAATTTCCTCAGTAAATACGGTGGACCGAAAGCAAATATTGTCGGAGCACGGGGGATCTCTCTTTCTTCGGCAAACACGGTGTTGTCAGCATCAAGAGTGCTTTCCCAATACGCGTCACACACACAATACAGACCTGTTACGTCAGCTGATGACGTAATCGTACATCAGCCAATGGCGTAACTCCGCGTAAATGTGCTTTCTATTATGTGTATTTACAATCGTATGAAGAAACCTTATAGCCTTATAAAATGTAAAAAATATTGCGATGAACTGTGTAAGAACGAACGTAACATTATGTATGCACGTAACATAACATAACGTTATGCAGGAAACTAAACGAGTTACAAAGGAATAATTAACAACAACAAAAATCACGGAAAAATTAGAGAATCCCCTAAGACAATATTAGTCGAATATAGACATAGGTTCACTGAGATACACTCGGCCCTCAAGAGATTGTGCTAGAAAAGGACAAATGGAACAGAGTATGAGGCGAGATCAACAAAGGAGAGAAGCAGAGGAGTACCTTTGAAAAAATGTGGTAGAATAAAATAAGAAAAACACTTCACAAAAGAGGAAACACACGTGTGGATGTAGAAAAACAAACTACAAGAGTAGGAAGTGGGAAAAAATACGATAAATAAATTAAAGCTCATTCTGACTGCCTTATACCCATAAGGATAGTACATCGTGTAAGGATTATGTAGGTGAAGAAAGTCTGTTTTTTCAACAAGTTTTGTAACTTTTACGTCCTGCCAGGAGTCTAGTTTAAAGTTTGAGTTTTCAGTGATCTCTGTGGTCCGCCGCGTCATTTCTCTTTGCAATAGTTCATTAGCCGCGTATACATTATATCTGCATTTGACTAAATCGATTTGCTGAACTGTGGACTATGATTGGCTCCGAGTCCGCAGCTAATTAACAATGGCGACCCGGGGAGGAAATTAAAGGCGGTCGGTCAAGCAACAACGACGATGACCCCTATTAGCGTAACAATTTAATTATATGTTATCAAAGGGTTAGCATAGATCATGTCGGAGACGCATCAACAATTAGATGGATGCTGGCAATATACGGAACGGTTTAATTGGTTTATATCGTTTGACGATAATTTGCTATTTATAGCTCAATTACGACAGGGGGATGATGCCACCCAACTACGTACACGGCCGGAGGCGAACGCGCGCGTGCACGTGTGTTTAATCGTAATTTTGTCAGGTGGATGGTGATGTTTGATATGGAAACTCGACTCTCCTTCGGAAGCGTAAAACAGGTGCAACTTTTATTGGAATTTTCCAGGAATATCCCTTGTGTAGCAATCTCTGCACAAGAAATGGGCCTAGCATTTATTGATTACGATAAAACATTCAGCCATTTTAATAGAAATGTTTTGTGGGAAATTTGTTAGAAATAACCTGATTCTATACATATGATTAGAGTAATTACAAACAGATATTCTAGCGACACAGTTTAATATAATTAACCGACTGCGGCAAGTTCTCAGTTTCTAACTCAGTTTGGCCTATGTCTGTCTGTCTGTTTGCGGTACTGTATGTCTCACGATAACCTTTGAACGCATCGACCGATTTTCTTGAAACTTGGTGTCCATACTTTTGCTCTACGAAATCGTATTGCTTTTGAAAAATTTATCTCCCCCCCCCCAAAAAAAGGGGGCAGCGTAAAGCAAAACTGAGAGGGAATTAAAATTTTGAAAACAAATGGCAAAAGTCAATGTGGGGATGTATTAAAGGAAATTTTTTACAAAATTATGAATGTGCTGTTCACTTTTGGAAATTTTCAAAATTTTGGGGCGCCGGAAACCAAAAAGTGGGGCAAACGTTTGACGGTACCGTAAATTGAAAAAAGAGGATTTTAAGCAAAATCGGAGCAAGGTCGAGATGCAAGGTACTCTTAAGGCTACTAGAATTTCTTTAAAAGATGTCAGTGATGGGTTATTCATATGAAACCTGTTAGAAGGACGGACTACATCCAGCACTTTCTTTTATAAAGAGACGTTTCGGCAACCCAACACATCTACCCAAGCCGTCTTCAGGTAAAAACAAACACTAAAACTTCACAAATAAAAAATAAAACAATACTCTATCTCAAAACCGACAGAGAGCCAAAACATACTAAAGTATTTAGATAACAAACAAAAAACCAAATAAATAAATAAAGCTTACCAACTATGAAATCTATGAAACACCCACACAGGCACTGAATACACGCGCAAAACTCGCATGAACACGCACGCTTCAAGGTCAATGAAGCTGATTCTTTTTGCCCTTGGGATAGGAAAAAACGCCGAAGAGCCATCAGGTGGGCGACGGTATTGGGCGGCAAAATGCTCAGAGGAGAGCGGAAGAACCTAGGAGGCGGCTTTCCAAAGGAAGCGTGAGAAAATCAGGAGAACCTAAGGTAGCAGTCTCACCACTGCTCTTGCTCTGGGACGTAGTGTATTGCATACAGAATTAGTCCTAGTAAACGGGCTGAGGAAAGAGGAGAGGGAGGAGTATCATCATCATCATCTTCACGGATTAAACCAAGGATGGTTGATTAGAGCTGGTCACTCCAGCGCTTCCTCGGAAATCCCTCACCTCACCGTCCCCTCGGCTTATGGTTCCAGAGTTGTTTGGGGATGCGGCAGTCATCCGTTCGGAAAAGATGTATTCACAGCTGTGGTCAGCAACTTTTGATCCGTCCGACTAGTCCTTATTTGAGGCAATTTAGTTGTGAATGTCCCCTGGATATGTTACTAGCATATCGCAGACGTACGGTGGGCCTCCCATCTTCAGGTTTAACGTCCAGACTGATTTTCTGTCTGGGTATTCTCCCATAAACTGGCTGTTTTACAAGACTAAAAAGACTAGTTTTTCCTGTTCCATAAGGATCTTTAATGTGGTGGTTTCTCCTTGGCTCCCACATCCTACGTCGTTGACCAATGGAAGATCATCCGTCTTTAGGGGCAATTTCTCACCCCAAGGGCAAGAGGGTGCCCTAACCTTTACTCGATAATGACAAGTAGAGGAGGGACAGCTTATACCGGCTGTCACTCTGTCTCCAGAGCCGCGTTAGCCACCTGTAGGTGTTGCCCATCCCCCACCACTTGGAGGTGTGGGTGGATATTTCCTTTCATCAAGGAATGAGACCATAAGGCATTACTCATCCTCTCCAGTACTTTGGGGGACGGGAGGATATCAATCTCATTAAAAAAACCTGGGCCCATCAGCCCCCGAATGGTAGTACCCAGTTATAGGGGGGCCCGATCTAGGGTAACAGGTGACAAATGGTCAACGGTCTCGAAGGCGGAGGAGGAATTGTCCCAACGGTGAAGAGAGCGGAAGAGCCTAGGAGATGAGTGTCCGAATCAAACCCAGGGCAAGTCTGGAGGTGACAGCCCCACCACCGGTCTTTCTTGCAATCGGGTTGATAGCCCATCCAGGGAGACTTAAGCACTTTTAATCGTCTAAATGGAGAGATCAGTTGCAACAACGAACGACGTGCTTAATTGAGCCTTAAATGTGCAAAGAAGAAGAAGAAGAAGAAGAAGAAGAAGAAGAAGAAGAAGAAGAAGAAGAAGAAGAAGAAGAAGAAGAAGAAGAAGAAGAAGATGAAGAAGAAGAAGAATCTTATACAAAATTAACATATAAATACTGAAAGAAATTTAATAAAAGTATACACATACGTATAAGAACAGATTAGAAGGAAATTAACAAACTATAACTTACGTATCGTACACAGATTCGGCCTCACGTAAACTACCCAACAAACAAATCAGTTCGTTAATGTGTTTATACGTGTTTATAAAAATATTTAACAACATGTGCATAAACCTGACGATAGGCATTGAACAGCTGCTTAGACATGCACCGTGGCTATACGTATATTTATACAGCAATGAAGCATGAACACTCACAAGAACAAATGTAGAAAGAATCGAAATGGAGATGACAATGGTACGGAGGTTGCACACAGAGAGACAGAATGAGGAGCACAGAAATAAGGCAACTATACAAGTTGCCAGCTTAAATGAAAAATATTAGAGAGTACAGGAATAAATGGAACATTTGCAACGAATGAGCACGGAGAGAGGATGCCAAAGACTATGCACAGATATGGACCGTAGGAACGGAGATCCTTTGGAAGACCAAAAAAAGGGTGGTACGATCAGGTCGCAACAGGCTATTAGCTTAATACTTGGTTGGATGAAGAAGAAGAAGAAGAAGAAGAAGAAGAAGAAGAAGAAGAAGAAGAAGAAGAAGAAGAAGAAGAAGAAGAAGAAGAAGAAGAAGAAGTTATTTCTAGTAGTCGTGCCGGATCCCAGAGAGCAGTGGCGTGGCGAGGCGTGGGTACATAACAGCTATTGCCGGTTGTGATAGGCCTAAAACTTAGCCTAGAAATTAATTCGAATTTTTTCTAGTACCAAGTGTTCTTTTTAGAGTTTTAGAGTATTTTCTATCATTCGCTGGCGAAGGAGAAGTGAATCCCGGTTCAACGGGAACTGACTCACATTATACTTACACAGAATAAATCAGGACACAAATAATGGAATTAAAAATAATGAAGACAAACAGAGAAACACATGACTAAACGAACAAAACACACATAGGTACGTAGTATCTGCTGCACGTCAGTTCCGAAAACGAACATAGCTGCTAACTGAGCGTTTTGTCTGTCGGTTTATACAACGGAAACACATTGGGTGGACCAATGTGCCCCCCCCCCCGCACAGTTTGTACAGTGACAACTACTACGAGGTCAATGACCGTACGCAGTAAAACATTACCGATGTCAGAGCTGGCAACACAAGACGGTGCAAGTGCCCAGCAGTTCTAAAACAATGCTATGCTTTTCTTCATGTTTTCGTACTAATATTGTTCGGATTTCAAATTATTCAATAACCAAAGTATTCACTCTGTGATATAATTAATATTATTTTGTTTTATTTCCAGTATTTTTGCCGCCGGCAACAGCGGTTACTGCCATAGAGGAAATTCTGTTACGACTTTTGCAAGACATAACCCGAATGGAAGGCGGGGCTCGTAAGACCTCATGAAGATGGGCTCCAAGTGTCTAGTAAGCCAATTGTTGTTGATGATGATGATGTTCATGATGGTGGTGATGATTTTCAGCAATTTTTGGTCTTGGGCAACTGAGCAAAAATACGATTCTCAATGACATTTCACGGTCACTAACCAAGGTGTTTGCGACGAATGTTATACATGGTACTCTATAGAAAGTGTGTGTGCGCGTGCGGGTGTGAGTGACTATTATCACTGTAACGCAAGTGTATGCATAAGTACACCGCCAGCATCGCTTTTACAGATTTCCAATTTCCTCAGTAAATACGGTGGACCGAAAGCAAATATTGTCGGAGCACGGGGGATCTCTCTTTCTTCGGCAAACACGCTGTTGTCAGCATCAAGAGTGCTTTCCCAATACGCGTCACACACACAATACAGACCTGTTACGTCAGCTGATGACGTAATCGTACATCAGCCAATGGCGTAACTCCGCGTAAATGTGCTTTCTATTATGTGTATTTACAATCGTACAAAGAAACCTTATAGCCTTATAAAATGTAAAAAATATTGCGATGAGCTGTGTAAGAACGAACGTAACATTATGTACGTGATTCTGCAGGATGTTATTTAGTTGTTGGCTGATCCCGGCCCAAGTGGGCCGAAACAGTTTAAGAAAAGTAACGTCCCGCAAGTGCGGACCGGAAGAGTTAATTTGTTCAGCCCGAGCGGGCGAAAATTATGTATCTTGCATTAAATATTTGTCTGCTGGTCTTCCATTATGATTGAAGATGTTGTGTAGGATGTATTAAATTACATTAAGAAATAAGAGAAGTGGACTGTATACGAATAGTTTTAATAATTTGAATGATCACATTACAGCTGTAATAAATTGAAAGAAGGCTGGCTAATGCTGCATATTGAATCAATAATTAATAAATTTAGTTAAGAATGAAGTTGTGGCGCTAGTTGGCCATGATAGAAAATAGTAAGGCCTAAGGCCTACATCTAATGTCGACACTAACTTGACGGAAAGGTCCGGCGAACCGAACGCCGAGATTACTGAATGTGCACTGGTCAAAGTACGATTACGCGAACGTTGATGAGATATAAATCAGATTAGCCAACCTAGTAAAATAAAATCATCGCGCTACCGTCCATAAGCTGCCCGTCAAAAATCAAAAAGATTTTTTAATACATTCTTTAATAAATTATAATACATTTACAATTCAATTTGAAATAGTGGAGTTTTAATAATTAGAATCAGCTTCAAGGCTGAGTTGAACCTTGAGTTGAGATTAGATAACGGCAATCGGCCGCTAATTTGAGATAAGCATGCAGATAGGCGACTGTAGGCCAAGGTTTGGCAAACAGCTGTTTCATGTACCACCAAGTCTGGTTAACCAATATTACTGACACAAGTGCGCAGTACGTAACATTACAAAACATGAACGAAAAATACATAATATGCAAGTCATAGAGTTAGCTTAATGCTAGCTAAGGTCCGTAGACCTGTACAGAAGTTCATTACATGAATAAAATTGTTGTTGAACATGTTACAGTTGCATGTTTCATTGTATTTTCAGGAGGGCGACATGTATCGACCTAAATACGCTATTCCTGAAGTTTCAGGAATTTACAATGTATGCCAACGTGTGAGCAAGCTAGATGCTGAATGTAGCCCAGATATGACGTGTATGTCATAATTTAAATAAAGAATTGTGCATGCTTACTTACAAAAATGAATAAAATATAAGTACAATATAAATAAATTAGACAAGGCAGTTACACACGGTAGACGCTTACAATAGTTTACATCGACACAATTTATGTGAATACAACAATAATAATTTGCACAATTACAAGATAAATAATTGTAATGTCAGCCAACAATACAATACTGAAATTACAGAAACAATTTAACAATTTAAGACATTCACAAAATAGTACATATTTATCAGCAACAATATAAAGAAATGAATGCATGGTTACTTGACAGCAAACATGCGAATATTATGTAATAACATTAATAAATAAGACCACCCAAAGACATGCAGTACACCCCATGAGATCAATGAAGGTGTGACATAGTATGCCACAAAAATTAACATACAATACAAATATTAAGATATCACCAGAACTGTGATACTCAGAAGCGTGCCATGACGCAAAATTGACAAAAATATTGTGACAATCCATCACAATCATGTTGACCAAATGGCCGTAATAAATAATAAGTCAATGGCGGAATAAAGCCGCATTGTGCTGTAACCATAGTGTCACATCTCGTCTCGCGCTGGCAATAAGGTCGGACACCAATTCCAGGTGAATAGCCCTAGTTGCTAAGCAAACAAACAGAGACACGTACGCCTTAGTAAGAGTTCTAGACTTCTGCCCGCCATGACGAATCATGAAGGGACCACCATAATCAACCGCGCAAAATAGAAACGGCCTTGAAGAAGTGACTCTAGGGGATGGCAAGATGCCAAGCCTCTGAACCTGCTGTGTGGCGCTAAACCTGATGCACTTGAGACACTTACGAATAATGGAACGGATGACTAGCCGGGCATTAACAATCCACCAACGTTGACGCAGTGAATGATGCACGAGCTGCGCACCAGCATGAAGCAAACGAATGTGTTCGCGTTCGATGATAAGGCGTGTGACATGCGCCGATGGGGGTAGTACGATAGGATGTTTCGAGTCGTAAGATAACTGGGAATGCTGCAATCGTCCGCCCACGCGTATCACTCCAGTGTCGTCAAGAAACGGGTCGAGAGAGGCTAACTTGCTTCTGATGGAAACAGAAGATCCGTTCCGAAGACAACTAATTTCGCCTGGGAAGTGGGTCGATTGAGATTGCCTTATAAAGAAATTAAGAGACTGATGAATTTCCGCAGGGGTCAGATCGCCCGAAAGCCTGTCCGCAGATGAGTGCCTAATATTTCTGATGAAACGAAAACAGTAAGCGTATACACGTGTCAGCCGGTGTAACGAGGAAAAGTCCAACGATAAGTCAACAGCCAGGGTAGACATTAGCGAACGGTTATGTGTAGTTTTCTCTTCCGCGATGACTTCCGAAGATGATGGAGTGGCCGGTACGAAAGATGGGAAAGGATTAGACTCTGACGATTGAGACAGACAGCCAGGACCGTGCCACCAAAGCGAGCAATCGCGCAAAACGTCCGGGAGACACCCCCTAGAAATAATATCAGCAGGATTGCGTCGCGAATCAATGTGATGCCAGGTACAAGTTTGCGTGCGACGCTGAATTTCAGCAACCCTATTAGCGACGTATGTTTTCCAACGCGAAGACTGCGCATGAATCCAGTAAAGAGCCACCATAGAATCGGAATACAAATGTACATCCTCAATGAATGAATGAAGAGCAGGAATAATTTTAGACACAAGTCGCGATAATAACAAACAAGCGCAGAGCTCGATACGAGGTAATGACACTTGGCGCAAGGGAGCCACGCGAGATTTTGAACACAAAAGACGACAGGAAGCAGTAGCATCTTGATAAATGTCTCGGACATACACACAACAGCCGAACCCTCTCTCGGAAGCATCCGAAAAACCATGCAACTGAACTGTAACCGCCTGATGGTTGCAACGAATAGATCGCGGGACCACTATTTTACCAATCAGACTTAATTTGTTACACAAAGAATGCCAATCCGACAGTGACTGACCGGAAAGCGGTTCATCCCAACTAAGCTTACAAAGCCAGAGTCGCTGCATGAAGTGTTTATACAAAAAGACAACTGGTCCGATTAAACCCAGTGGATCATATATTCCGGCGATTATTGAAAGAATTTGCCTCTTGGATATGCTATGAAGAACCGGAGATAGGTTGACATCAAACAAAAATGAATCAGCAGTGTTGTTCCAAAGAATGCCCAGGGTACGCACATTGTCCTGTTTATTTAGGGGTCGTGAAAGGTTGTGATGACTTGCGACCGCTGTGGGTTCATTTGATGCCCATTTGTGCAACGTGAAACCATATTGAGCAAGTAACGCACCTAGGTCGGATTTCAGATTAGTCAGATCGGGGATAGTGTCAGAACCGGTAAGTAGATCGTCTACATAAAAATCGTTAGTGATGGCTAAAGCCGCTTGGGGAAAGGAAGTTTGATTGTCTCTAGCAATTTGTAAAAGGCACCGTGTGGCCAAAAAGGAGGCGCTAGCCGTGCCGTAAGTTACTGTTCGCAGCGCGAAATGCTTAAGTGGTTCGAGGGGAGAGTCACGCCACAAAATACGCTGATAGTGACAGTCCTCTTCAGCAACGCGAATCTGACGATACATTTTTTCGATGTCAGCAATCAGGACATACTTATGTGTGCGAAACCGCAACAGAATAGAGAAGAGATCTTGCTGAACATTGGGGCCTACCAATAATAGGTCATTTAACGAAAGGCCATTTGTAGTCTTGGAGGAACCATCAAAGACAAGGCGCAATTTTGTGGTCAAGCTAGAATGTTTAAACACGGCATGGTGAGGCAAGTAATAAATATTTGACGATCCTAAATTGATAGCGCCATGATCAATGGGTGTCATGTGCCCAAGCTTCATGTATTCCCCGATAAAGTCTGCGTAGTCGCGAGCGAGCTTGGGATCGCGCCTGAATCGACGCTCCAAGTTTAAAAACCTTGATTCGGCACTTGTGTAGGATTCCCCTAAGTGAGGATTATCAGACTTGAATGGGAGCGACACTATAAATCTACCCTCGTGGTTGCGCTGAGTGTAGCGCATAAAATGCTCTTCGCAAGCCGACTCGCCATTAGGGGTATCGCCGGGGATCGTTTCTGCCTCCCAAAATCTCTCAAGAGATTGCAGGATTTGGCTGTCATTGTTCCTTGCCAAGAACGAAACAGCAGGACCCTGGGTGTGGCAGTGCTTGGGCAGATTGCCGGCCAAAATGTAACCCAGTTTTGTCTCCTGAATGATAGGGAAGTTGGGTCCGCGTGTGTACTTATTAGCTAATATTAAATCTAGATAAAATTGAGCCACCAATAGTATGTCGATCTGTGAAGATATATTAAAATCTGGGTCGGCGAGAAAAATTTTATTTGGAATCTGGAACCGGTTGATGTCAAACGATATTGAAGGCAGATTATGAGTTAAGTTAGATAAGACGGCAAATTTGGCCTCGAAACTATGTCTCTGATAGCGAGACATAATACGCATAGAAACAATGTCAGTAGCGCAACACGCTGTGTTGCTTATTCCTGTAATCGGAATATTAGATCGGGTTAGTTTGAGGTGCAATCTTTTCGCAAATGATTTCGTACAAAAATTGATCTGAGACCCGGCGTCAAGAAGTGCGCGCGCCTTATGCCTATTGCCAGCCTGATCAATGACATATACAACTGCAGTGGATAAAAGTACATTGTTTTTACACTGTAATTTAAATGAGCAGTAGTTACTGCTGGCAGCTGCTGATTTCGGCACGTAATTAGCGTGCAGCAAGGTGTGGTGACCCTTTGAACAAATTTTACAAACCTGTTTACTTTTACAATTTGTTATCAAATGACCTGCTCTAAGGCAGTTAATACAACATTTATGGTTTGCCACCAATTGCCCCCGCTCAGCGGCACTTAATATGCGAAAATTATTACACATGTAAAGCGGGTGATCAGATTTACAGCACACACATGAATAATGCCTTGCCGTAGCATGATAACTCTTAAAGGTACTGCTGCCCAGCAGTATTTCTTAAACTACATTTCTCAAACTTATTGTTTGGTTTTACACTAGGTTTATTGAATTGCTGTCTGGGTTCAATTGGCATAGTATTTTCTAAAAGCTGTCGGCGCAAATTCAAAAAATGAGTAAAGTCTTGAAAACTAGGCAAGTTGTCAGGGTCTATAGACTCCTTCCAACGTTTTAAAGTGATAGGGTCAAGTTTAGTGGAAAGCAATTGTATAGTAATAAACTCAAATAGGTTTACAGACAGCTTCATTGCCGCCAGCGAATTAACAGAAGACGTTATAGTATTCGTAAACTCAGCCAAGCTTTGGACTGAGTCCTTTATTGTGGACTTAACCTGAAGTAGGTTCTGTACATAATATTTTGCTAATATAAATGGATTATTGTACCTATCAGACAGCAAGTTCAACGCTATTACATAATTCTCTTGACAAATTGGTAATGATTTAATTAAGTCTAATGGTTCACACTTCACCGATGAATGCAAGTAATGCAGTTTCTGTACTGGTGTTAAATCTGATCTTGAATGCACCAGATCATTAAAAAAATTGAATAGAAATGTTGCCACTCAAGTATGTTGCCTGAGAAGCAGGGCAAACTTATCGGTTTTAAATGCACAGGCGTCGATAGTACAGGAGGCACAGTCCGAGTATTAACAGTGTCAAGAAGTTGTAAAATGTTTGCCTCAGTTGAGTATATCATTTCCTCAACCTCGACTCGGTCTGCCTGAGCAGTGCTCACGTCTTTACTTATAAGCTCTATCTCAGACTGTACTTCGTCGTACTTCGAGGCTAAGCTCTTAAGACTTTCTAATCTCACAGTCAAAAAATGTTTTGTGGTTAAATTAATGTCAAATGAATTTACCGCGGATTGTATCCGCACTATCGCGGACTTTAATCCGCCTCTCTTTCTGGTCAGCACCTTGAGGCCTTCCTCAGACATTCTTTTACGCACCTTATTACTGTTGCTGGTGGTACCTGGTCAGCGACGTCCCGCAGCGTCGGCTCCTTGATGATGATGGTGAACAGCTGGCAAGATGACCACCTTGAGGCACTGCAGCCGGCAGGAACTTGCTATCACGTTGCCTGAAGACGACGAGCGAAATGGCGACGCAAATCACGCCACGGTCGCATTAGCTGACGTGCTAACCCGCCTGTGATGGCCAGAAAAAGATACAAAAGACATTAAGTGGAAATCCAGGTCCGGAGTGACCAAAAATATGGCTGATCCCGGCCCAAGTGGGCCGAAACAGTTTAAGAAAAGTAACGTCCCACAAGTGCTGACCGGAAGAGTTAATTTGTTCAGCCCGAGCGGGTGAAAATTATGTATCTTGCATTAAATATTTGTCTGCTGGTCTTCCATTATGATTGAAGATGTTGTGTAGGATGTATTAAATTACATTAAGAAATAAGAGAAGTGGACTGTATACGAATAGTTTTAATAATTTGAATGATCACATTACAGCTGTAATAAATTGAAAGAAGGCTGGCTAATGCTGCATATTGAATCAATAATTAATAAATTTAGTTAAGAATGAAGTTATGGCGCTAGTTGGCCATGATAGAAAATAGTAAGGCCTAAGGCCTACATCTAATGTCGACACTAACTTGACGGAAAGGTCCGGCGAACCGAACGCCGAGATTACTGAATGTGCACTGGTCAAAGTACGATTACGCGAACGTTGATTAGATATAAATCAGATTAGCCAACCTAGTAAAATAAAATCATCGCGCTACCGTCCAGTTGTATTATGTAGTCAATGTAATTACTATCGATAATAAATGCTTTCTGGAATTTAAAAGAGGAATGTGGATGGTAAAATAAAGTTTTCAGCATAAAAGCACCTTGGAGCTCCGTGTAGTCAGTATTTATATCAGTACTGAAACAAATAAATCTTTTATTAAATCGTTTAACATAGTTGTTGTCGTCTCCAAGTTGTATGTACAATTAAATTGTTAAAATTACCTTGTGTATCCAGACTTCCTTCCTTGCAACTTGTTTTTTTAATATTCACAACGCGTTTCGAGACTTATAGTCCCATCATCAGGTGATAAATAATATTCACTCGCATGCAGTACGTCAATTAATAATAGTCACACACATCCCGTTATTTAAGCGACTCCCAGCTCGCGTTATCTCACGATGCACATCGCTACGGACCCCGCGAGTGACTAACGATTCCACATCATACTGTGCCCGTCCGCACGCATCTATCATATTGTTGTAGCACGCGTATAGCTGCATCATACAGCTCGTTGGATTTGAAAGAAAGTTTTTCATTCAGAAGCTGATCACCCTGAGTTTTTGAGGTTCTGTAAATTTCAAACTCTTCCAGTGCGTCTATGAGTTTGATCTTTTTGCAGAAATGAAGTGGTTTGAAATTGTTTTGAAAACTGGAATAATTATCGTTATGATTGATGACTTGTAAGGCAAAGTTCTATTTAATGTTCCTAATGTCACCCTCAGGCAGATGTTCCTTGTACCTATCCAAGAATTTTCTGCCTGTCTCTCCAATATAAAAACTATTACAGTCTTCGCACTATATTTTATACACGGCCGAACGGCTTTCTACTGGTCTACTGGACCTAGGTCTCAAAGCGAATAACTGCAGTACATTTAAAAAAAAAAAAAAAAAAAAAAAAAAAAAAAAAAAAAAAAAAAAAAAGTACGGAAGGGAACCCGAGGTAATTTTAACAATTTAATTAAATCGTTTGTTTGAAGTGTTTTGATGAGTGGCTGTGAATCTAGGATTTTGGGGGTGGGCAGGAGACAAGAAGGTTTGATGATGCAGAAACACTAAAGCAAGAGGATTAACACCAGAGCAAGTTGAGTGGAGTGAAGGATTATTGAGAAGGTGTTAAATAGGGTTGAGGAGAAAACTACTTTAGATTTAAGGGGAGCAAGGCTTTTGGGGGGGTGGATATACTTTGGTACATTCCGTATGTCAAAAGAGGAGTAGGGGTAGCAAATAAAGTTTTATGAGCAAAAGTACCTTGCAGCACCGTGTAATCATATTATTATTGAGACAAGAAAATCATTTATTAAATCCTTTGCTTGTAGTTTATTGATGAATTAATGTGAATCTTAGACTTTTCCAGAGAGAAGAATACTTGAACTTGAGGAAACGTTGGTTTGGAGGAGGCTAAGTAAAACACGTTGAGTGGAGGAGAAGAGTAAGGAGGTTGTGTTGAGTGGGCGCAAGGGCAAAACGGTTTTGGTAAACGATTTAGCTTTAGTACCACAATAAAGCTACAATATCACAATAACACAAGGTACAGTACCACAGCAAGAGGCCTTTGCTACAGTACTGTGGTGTTCTGACGGACGCCTTGTCAGTGCGTTTAAGTCCTTTGACAGTGAAGATGGCCTCCAGAGGCGAGGTCTGTACGAGCCAACATTTTTCGTAATGGAGAAGAGACTGAAACCCCGGCCGAAAAATAGATTTAGTAAAGTATGAGGTGCTTTAATTCCAATGGTACATACGAAATGGGGACATCAACAGGGATTGCTTCGGTCGAAGATGAAGTCCAGCGATTTGCCAAGAAGCATGAGAAACGTCTGCATAAACACCAGAAGGTCTCGATAACACTGAACTTGTGCGAAGGCTAAATAGAATGAAGCCATTTGATTTAGTGTAAAGTATCAAGCGACAAACATCACAAGAACCAAGTGATTAGTTTTTAAAGGAGTACGCTGTAGCAAGTTCATCCTACACCTTGAAAGTTAAGTTACGAGATAATAAATGCGCTTAGCGCAGTTCAGTAAAATAGTTAGGAAAAAAATTATTGTTACTTATACAAAAGCCTAAACAAATAGAATTTTGGAGCCTGCTGTAAAAGCTCGTTGGGCAAGAAGGTGATATTTGGTTTCAATTTAACAGCAAAATTGAGAAGAATAGACAGATAGAAATGTATTCTAAATTCTCGAGAATAAAAACACAAGTCCTTCTGTTACAAGGTTACAGACGAGTCCACGGCGACAGTTCTGTTGATTTGACGACTTATGAAGAATGCATGGAATGGACGGAAACTCAATGATGCATACTAAACATAACATGTTTTACGTCGGTTTACCTTATACAAACCGGTTTTACACCTTTCCTGATTGATGCAAAACTGGTTTCATTTTTGTTCGTTTTCTGTTAACACGTGCGTTGCAGCAGTGCAAGAAACTGTTAAACGAAGATGAACTGTCCTTGAAAAGATGAGCAATATTGTGAAAGGTTAACAAAACGTCATTGTGTTTAACATTGAAAGTTCCAAACACGAAACAGTCAGAACGAAAAATATATTAATTTACATACATAGGCACTATGAAACGTGAAATTTCAAAATTATTCAAAATCAAAAATATAAAAGTTACTTATAATAATAACAAAATGAACTTCTACAGAATCAAACATAAAACGACTAATTTCATTTAAAATTTGAATGGTATATATAAATTTGAATGTCCTGCTTGTACATAAACAGTAATATTTATATACATTACTGTTATATAACAGTACATAAACAGTATATAACAGTTCTATAACCGTATATAAACATTGGAATCGTACGCATTACCATTGCAGGTGTGAGCCTCAACTCTCAGTTCCAACGATATTTCCGATTGCATGTATATCCGGCAACATATTCAGTATCATTTATATGCATGCCCCCATTTCTGACATTCTTCAGCCAACGTCCGAAGCATATACCAGATGCGATCCTCATCTTCAATTATAATTACTTGATCGTCGGCGAAATGCACAGCGAAGAGCTTTTCGTCATTGATAGCTGTCCTCATGCTGCGACAGTTGCGTCTCTAACGTTCTGAAGCTGAAGTCAACTTGAAAAGTAACTTATGGGTCACAAACGTGGATAATGTAAATAAATTGCAAAGTGGTCGGAGACACACGGAAACACTTAGCCAGGAATAACGAGGCGAGAAAAGAACTTTAACTTAGTTAAAGATTTACAACTCACTGCTTTCATCTCCACATTTGTTGTTATGAACTTTATAGATTTTAAGAATGTAAGCAATAAATACTTGTAGCAGACAAGCAATCCTTGAGAAAACAATTTACAATTAGATTAAGATCTGTCGTTTCAACCATAGCACAACTGAGCTCACATTTTTTTATCTTTCTTTTGAATGACAACATTGATTTCCTTCTGGCAATAAATACAGTTGAATAAAATCACTTTTCAGTTTCTTATCCGTTGACAGCTTTAAGTTGTAGAAATATTTTACAGAACTGCATAGAGACTTGCATGTTAAATGCCAATATATATGTTATACTTACCATAACAATATGATATATATATATATATATATACATGTCAATATATTTATAAGACTGTATATGTAGTTTACATAAACAACATTTACTATTTACAGAAATACTAAACGGTTCCACTGAAACCCGTATGAAACCAATATACTCCCTGAGCTACAGAACTCGCTCGCTATTTTGAACTAAGGATATTTATTATTGGATAGATTTCTATTTAGGTAATTTTTCAAAAAGAAAAATGTTCAATTAGGGGGAAAATGACAAGCATTCACCTCCGGTTACAACATTCACCTCCGAAGCCACAACTAACAGTTGTAGCCTAGCAGCCACTCGATAGGTTACAACATTCACCTCCGAAGCCACAACTAACAGTTGTAGCCTAGCAGCCACTCGATAGGTTACAACATTCACCTCCGAAGCCACAACTAACAGTTGTAGCCTAGCAGCCACTCGATAGGTTACAACATTCACCTCCGGAACCACAACTAACAGTTGTAGCCTAGCAGCCACTCAATAGGTTACAACATTCACCTCCGAAGCCACAACTAACAGTTGTAGCCTAGCAGCCACTCGATAGGTTACAACATTCACCTCCGAAGCCACAACTAACAGTTGTAGCCTAGCAGCCACTCGATAGGTTACAACATTCACCTCCGAAGCCACAACTAACAGTTGTAGCCTAGCAGCCACTCGATAGGTTACAACATTCACCTCCGGAACCACAACTAACAGTTGTAGCCTAGCAGCCACTCGATAGGTTACAACATTCACCTCCGAAGCCACAACTAACAGTTGTAGCCTAGCAGCCACTCGATAGGTTACAACATTCACCTCCGAAGCCACAACTAACAGTTGTAGCCTAGCAGCCACTCGATAGGTTACAACATTCACCTCCGAAGCCACAACTAACAGTTGTAGCCTAGCAGCCACTCGACAGGTTACAATATGTAGAGCACACCACAATTATACAATAAACACTAAACATCTGAAACACTGGTATTTGGGTTACAATTCCTTTTAGTCTGACACACTGCGTCTCATTTATGAGCCGTGGGATCCAGAAATTTTGAAATTCTTAAAACTTAACACTATACTCAGATGTCAGTTAAAATTCTCTTTAATTTGATACTACCGACATCCAAAAACTTTGAGTATTTTAGAAATAAATACTGTATTCAGACTGAGGTTAAAATTCCCTTTAAGTTAATATTTCATAAGAGCTTTTGCGACTTTTATCACAATTTCTTCCCCATCACATTTGGGGGGGGGGGTCAATCTAAAAAACAATAGGGTTCTGTAGGATAAAGGTGCGGACAAGTATACAACTAGTACACTCCCTGAGCCGCAGAACTCGCCCGCTGTTTTAAATGAAGTTCATTCACTATTACAAAAATGTCTATTTACACAATTTTTCAATTATGGCAAAAACTGCAAAAATTCAGATTACTTTACTATTTCTTTAGTACTAAAACAATTTCTTTAGTACACAATCATAGAATAAACATTCCAAACATTCCAACTCATTTTAGTCTCACGGACTAAGCTGGATTTTCAAAATTTTTTCAAATTTCTGATCTCTCATTTTTGGGCCCTGCGGTCCCGAAATTTTGAAAATTTTAAAACTTAACGCTACATTCAGAGTTGGTTAAATTTATCTTTAATCTGATAGTTCCATTGAATTTTTTCCGATTTTATCAAATATTTCACACACTTTTTGGACCCTAACGTCCAAACATTTTGAAATTTTCAAAAATGATCACTATATTCAAATATGTCATTACACTTCCCTTTAATCTTATCTCTCATATGGGATTTCCCGATTTTTTTCACAATTTTGACCCCCCCCCCCAATTTTGCCTCCCGCCACCCTTATTTTGGTGTTCTTATATATAAGAAACAAGAGGGTTTTGCAAGGTAAATTTAAGGACACGCATGCCAAGTTTTACGAAAATAGGTTGATGTGTTAAAAAGTTATCTTGCGGATCCTGTATCTTAAATAAATAAAGATCTTAAATAACAGATTTAATAAATTATTAAATTAATGTTTACACTATTATAATATATATATTAAACACTGTGTAGGTACTGCGTATATTGTATTACAGATTTTTTTGTCCGGACATCCGAATTTTCGTCCGTGCTCCGCCGATCCAATTTAGTTCGGATAACCGACGCTACACTGTAATTGTTTACTAACAAATTGGAGACAAGCCGTTCTCTCGTCTGTGCTGACGGGAAAAAATGTGGTTGTTTCCGGTTTGGTGGGAACATCAGAAGACGCGGGGAAGTGGAATTCGTATAGTCATTTACGGCGCCGTGGGTTTGATCTGCTCAGTTCCCATTCTCGGAGAACGTATTTTGATTTAAACGAACAAAGAGAAACGGAAACGCTTCAACCGGCCGTACGGATCGATTGCGCGACGTGTAACACGCAATACTAACTTACTGTCTAACTACCGCGCGTCTCAGTGAGGGACCCCCCATGCATGATAAAAGCTGAAAAGAATTCAATCCTCTCAGAGTTTCGGAGAAATATTTTATTTGTGTAAGAACAGATTTTTAAACCCAGGATTTTGTGCGAGGTCCTACTTACTCAGGGCAAAGAGGAAAGACGAAGAAACAGAAATAGAAATTCTAAGGATATAATAAGAAATAGATAAAAGACCGGTGATACAGCCCAGAGAAACGGAACTTACACATAATGGGGACACGCGCTTAGAGTGACTCAGTGGCGTGGCGTGGATACATAACACCTGTTGCCGGTTGTGATAGGCCTAAAACGTAACCTAAAAATTAATTCGAATTTTGTCTTGTACCAAATGTTCTTTTTAGAGTATTTTCTATCATTCGCTGGGAGAAGAAAAAGGTCCCAGTTCAACGGCATCTGACTCTCACTATACTTACACAGAATAAATCAGAACACAAATAATCGAATAAAAAATAATAAAGACAGACACAGAAACACATGACTAAACGAACAAAACACAAATACCTGGTGCACGTCAGTTCCAAAAACGAACACAGCTGCTAACTTAACGCTTTGCCGGTTTATACAGCGGCAACACATTCGGTGGACGAATGTGTCCCCTCCCTCCACAGTTTGTACAGTGACAACTACTACGAGGTCAATGACCGTACGCAGTAAAACATTGCCGATGTCTGAGCCGGCAACACAAGATGGTGCAAGCGCCCAGCAGTTCGAAAGCAATGCTACGCTTTTCTTCAAGTTTCCCTACTAATATTGTTCGGATTTAAAATTATTCAATAACTATGAAGTATTTTATTCTGTAATATAATGAATATCATTTTCTCTTAATTCCAGTACTGTTGCCGCCGGCAACAGCGGTTATAAGGACGCCTCGCTACTGGAGTGACCAAATAAAGCTTCTTCTGCCTTGCAGAACCAGGCTCTGGGCTCGTTGTTGTGGTGGTTCCGTTCCATTAACCCCGGGGTCTACTAACGACAATCCTACCTCGGCATCTTATAAGTTATTACCTTAGTAATAAAAACACAGACAGACATAGAAGCGGTAAACGAGCATTCTTCTCCATACATTTACTGTATATTTTTCCCCCAGTTTAATGAGTAGAATCATTTCCCGAAGTTTGGCACCAGGTATTGGAAACACTCTGCATAACGTTTTTAATTTTTCCACGAAGCGAGCGGAGGAGTTTGACGAGGTCAAGTAGCCAATGGTCTCATTTTAAAGAATTCCAAATATGGCCAACGGACATGGATCCTATACAGACCACCTTACATATTGTTACGATAGTCTCACGGATCGTCGTATGGTACAGTGGAAACAGAATACAGACACCAGTGAAGTCACTAATTACCACCTTTAAATAGTCACAGATAACAATTTGAAATCAACAAGTTACACTCGTAGAATAATTCTAGTTAAATTTATCCAAACGCAATAATAATGTCAAGTATTAGAGTTCCGCACTAATTATAACAATTTCCACTAATCCGCAACCTTCACTTAATCCGGACTCTATAATGTCGCCAGGTGTAACTAACTTCTACGAGTCAGCGGCTGTTGCTTGTATAGGTCCCTCAGAGGTTCCAGAATAATTTTCCATCCTTTTGGTGGCGCGCGTAGTTTCAACAAGTGCTCTCGAACAGTCTGGAAGGTACCTTTGTACGGCCTTGACTGAGACGCCGCACCTGCTCAGTAAGCCGAGAAACGGATGGAAGGACACTATCGACTCTTCGAGAGCGTTCCGGTAATTGTTGTGACAATATGTTGACGATAGATGTACACAAGTGGCTCAAGTTTTACTCCTAGACCACTTTCAACTACTGGTGCTGAATAAAGTCGAACAGAGACTCTGACTGAGATGCAATCGCACCAACAAAGTGGACTGTCACAAGTTGCATCGCCCGGAACCATCGTCACCGGGTTATTTTTACTTGCTTTTCTTTAACTCACAATCTTGTTTGTGTTGGAATCTTGCATCCTTCATTTAACACACTTCCTGACATAATCTATTGATGAAATTTTGCACAGTTACTAAGGTCGGATGACAATACAACATTCCACCGTAATTTTGCAAATATCCCCCCGTAGGGGTACGTTAAGGGTGAAAATTAAGGGTGCGGGGGTGAAAATTGAAAAATGTTTGCACAGTTACTAAGGTCGGATGACAATACAATATTCCACCGTAATTTTGCAAATATCCCCCAGTAGGGGGTACATTAAGGGTGGAAATTAAGGGTGCGGGCGTGAAAATTGAAAATATGCAAAACGGGTATGCGGGGGTTTTTGGGGTCGCAGATGACAAATCCGATAGCCGTTTTGCGAACAACCCACGAAAGGGGTGGAAATTGGGGGTGCGGAGGTATAAAAATTAAAATAAATAAAATTAAAAAAATTGACAAAAAATTGGTACGGGAGTTTACTAATTAAACTTATGCAATGTATAATAATAATATAATAATAATGATAATAATAATAATATAATAATAATGATAATATAATAATAATAATAATGATGATGATGATGATGATAATAATATAATAATAATGTATGATAATAATATAATATAATATTGCATCAGTTTACTAATTAAACTTATGCAATGTATGATAATAATTTCTAGGGTATGTATGTATGCAATTATGCAAAAAGCAAGTTTTTAAATTTTTTTAAATATTTAACTTGTTAGTGTAGATATATTAAAGTTCAGTAAACGGTTACATACAAGAAACGCTAAGAATTGTTGAAAGAAAGATTGTACGACGTGTTTTTGGCCCGGTTAAAGAAAATGATGAACGAAGTGTAAGCAATATCCAGAAGATAGATGAGCTGCTGAATCATGAGGACATTGTAAGATTCATAAAGGCTCAACGAGTACAATGGCTAGGCCACCTAGAGCGGACGGACGATCGGCGTACGCCAAAAGAAAATTCTGAGGGCATACTCTGTATCATATATGCATATAATTTATGCATAGAGGATAATTCATTTGATGGATTTAATAAGTTCAGATACCTGGGTAACATGATAGATAATGAAGGGACCATAAACACGACAACACATGACAGGATACAATAGGGCATATTATGCCAATAGCAGGCTACTGACAAGCAAACTCATTAGTCGCACCACAAAAATGAAAATACGTATATAAGACACTTATCAGACCGGTTGTTACTTATGGAGGCGACACATGGATACTGATAAAAAAACAACACATTTTTCTGATCTGACGATGAGCTGAGAAGCTTGAAAGCGCTAATCGGAATAATTTTTCTATAATGGTGTGCAACAGTGATAATTCTGTTTGTGATTATAACCACTGACACGACCTTCTTAATTAAAAAAGGAACAAGTAACACTACGAAGGGTTGAAAGAAAGATCTTAAGTCGTGTTTATGGTCCCGTTAAAGACGATGACGAATGGAGAATAAGAAATAACCAGGGGATAGATGAGCTACTGAATCATGAGGACGTTATAAGATTCATAAAGGCTCAACGATGACAATGGCTAGAATACCTAGGATGGATGATCACCGTATGCCAAAGAAACTCCCGAGGGCACAGGTGTATAAAAGCAGAAAGAAGAAGGATCATCCTAGGATAAGATGGTTGGATGGTGTGCTGGAAGGTCTCAGGAGAATGGATGTGAGGCATTATGCTAAGATAGCAACGGATAGAAGACGTTAGAGAAGATTGGTGTTAGAAGCCAGGGCTCACATTGGGTTGTAGTGCTGAAGAAGAAGAAGAAGAAGAAGAAGAAGAAGAAGAAGAAGAAGAAGAAGAAGAAGAAGAAGAAGAAGAAGAAGAAGAAGAAGAAGAAGAAGGGTTCTTATTGTAGCATCGCGATAACAATAAGAGGGAGAAGTGTGGTTTGTTTCATTGTTATCAGTTGTTTACGGTTGAGTGCATAAATCGATAGTCTGAGACCTATCGTAGAATTAACGCCACTAGATAGCCTACGTAATGCTATCAGTTATTGGGAATTTTGTGTTTTTCAAGACCTTCAAATTCCATGAAAGATCGCATGTCTCTCAGATCTTTTTCTCCTGCAGCCAATCAGATCGCTTTCTTCACATGTCATTCGTGTTTTGTAGATTAGTACGTTTGTGTGTTAGTCATCTTTCTTCGCCTTTTCGTTTCCAGTTTTCTATGTTTAATCTTCGTATATTTACGACGACCTGTAGTGTTGCCAATTCGGGGGAGAATTCGCTGAAACGCGGGTATTGAAGCGACCAAATTTATATTGATGATTAGTGATTTTTGCGGAGTCAATGCAGGCATTTTTGGAGAAACATGTGGGGATTTTCTTCATATACAAGGCTCAAAGGAAATTAGGTATAAACATTGTGGTCTGTATTTAACGTTAATTCCGTCTGCAATCGTAATTCTATTAAATGGAATTCGTTTTTTTACACTAAGTTTTAGCTATTGTAAAGAATGAATTTAGTGAGTATTGTGTACGGTGTCTAGAGATACGTCTATATATTTTATAATTGTCTTAAACGATTACAAAATTTATGTTTATACGTATTTTTGATGATGCAATGAATAAGTAATGAAATATATTAAATACTACTACTAACGATGTCAACAACACCATGGAGACCAGGATTAATTACCATAGTAACAAGTAAATAAACAAAACCTATTTAGCGGCATTGGAACTGTACGTTTATCCATTCCTGCAGTATATTTTTGATGTTTTATGTAATATTCGATTGTATCGATATATTTCGATGTGGAAAAGAAGAAGTGTACTAATTGTAAATTGTCCTATTACTTAATGCAAAGCGAAAATACGTGTTGTTTTCATTTGTGAGGTTAGGTAACAACGGTTTTTGGTTTTTAGTTCACTGCTGAAATAAATAAAAGCCATGATTGAGGAAAACATAAAGTTTAATGTGTTATACAATGCTTCAAACACAGTAACACTTAAAATAAAGAATTTAGCGTTTTTGATTAATAGGTACTTTATAAATATTTACAAAGGCTTTATAAACGGGTACTTTTCAATCTCCAAAGGCTGTTGCGCCAGCATAATAATTTAGTACAAGTTAAAATAGTGCAAGTGTCGAAAAGAGAATTTGACTAATGAGTACAAAATTGTTATACGAGCTGACAGAACGCCATATAGACATAGACAATAAAAATTATATTAAACTACTTATTAAGAGTCAACTATTCGCGTGCGAAGCCGCAGGTAACAGCTACTATATCAATATATTGTAATATGTAAGGGTTATAATAGAAACTTGATTCAAATATATGTTTTATAACTCTGTTTCTCTCGTTTATTTGTGATACCTCAGACGTGGCAATCGACTATATAAAAACCTGTCTATAGATAGTCAGTAGGTTCTACCAGGCTGTCTGAGGTTAAGCAACGCTAAAATCTTCTTCAAAGCTTTAACGCACTGTAATCAGTTTTGACCTGTACGCAATTTTTGTTGAGGTGTTAAGTGGAATATATAATTTTTGTTTACGTTCAACACAAAACAGTGTCTGCCATTGACGTGACTAACGGGTGACAAATCCAATTTCGCAGCTGCGCCAAACTCTTAATGTTTTACACTAAAAGCCTTGTCTCAACTGATGTTATAAGGAACGCTCGTATTAGAAGGAACTGCAGAAGTACGTTGTCAAAGCGTTTCAGAAAATGTTGCTTAGAAATATGGACGCGTGTTAAATTACTGTTGGCAAATGGCGCCTGATTGACGGAACAACTTTATGCAGCCCATCTGATAATTTAAGATGTTTAATGTAACAAAAAGTGTAGAACTTGGTTACAGAAGTTAAGAGATCCAGAAATGTTGTGTGTTTACAATATATGTATTTAAACCTCTCTGTGTTAGAGGCACCGTGAAAATACGCGTCGTTTCAGAACAATAAACAAGGCTATGTGGTCACTAACCTTCAGCTTCGTCCACTGATTCTTCAAAAGATTTGTGTAAATTATTTAGTAATGGTGTCTATTAATACTATAAAAACGCCCTGTGTGTGTGGGGGGGGGGGCGCAATGGATATTCTAATTCCATATGGAATGTAGCAGAGAATAAATCATAAGATAGCTTATAAAGACACTATTCCAAAAGTACTGGAATAAGACACTATTCAAAACGTCAAATTAATTAAAAACACACAAAAAGCTAACAAAATGAATATCTGAGAAAATCTTAATATTCACAAACACAATAACAATAATTTATCAACTAAAGAACAAATTCAAATAACAATAAAACAAGATGATTTATTTAAAATTATACATTTATTAAAAATAATGAAAATAAACACATAAAATATTTTAATAATCGGGTGCCTACGTAAACATTACAACAATCGATAATTTAAATAGAAATAAAAGCGATTATCAGTTAATTCATATAATAATAAACACAAATCAATTATTCGTTAATTCATATTACAACCTCTGAAGATATAAGAAGTAAGATAGTCGTGAATAATCAGATTTTGGATCAGGCTAGTCATTTTAATTACCTGTGTTGTAATATCTCATATGGAACTGATATTGATTGGGATAGTAAGCTAACGAAATTTAGATGCATCTGTGTAACGATCGATAGGTATCTCAAAAATAAAACACTGAAGGATACCCGAATGAAATTTTACAAAACTGTGGCTGTCCCCACGTTCCTGTATGCTAGTGAGACATGGACTTTTGTAAAAGGGACGTGCAGAGGATTCAGGCAGCTGAAACGAAATTTCTAAGAGGGACGCAAAGTTGTTCTCTCCTGGATCCGAAAAGGAACGATGATATTAGACACGAATTAAACATCGTATCGTTGTACCAGAAGACTGAAGACCACAGAATGACATTGTGAACACTTGAACCGCATGGCTGATATTCGTCTACCCGTGGCTGAATGAAAAACTTTCTTTCAAATCCAACGAGCTATATGATACAGCTATACGCGTGCTAGAACAATATGATAGACAAGTGCGGGCACAGTATGATGTGGAATCGTTAGTCACTCGCGAGGTCCGTAGCGATGCGCATCGCGAGATAACGCGGGTTTGGAGTCGCCAAATAACGGCATGTGTGTGACTTTTATTAATTGACGTACTCCGTGTGAGTGAACATATTTCATCACCTGATGATGGGACTATAAGTCTCGAAACGCGTTGAGTACGTGATTCTGCAGGATGTTATTTAGTTGTATTATGTAGTCAATGTAATTACTATCGATAATAAATGCTTTCCGGAATTTAAAAGAGGAATGTGACGGTAAAATAAAGTTTTCAGCATAAAAGCACCTTGAAGCTCCGTGTAGTCAGTATTTATATCAGTACTGAAACAGATAAATCTTTTATTAAATCGTTTAACATAGTTGTTGTCGTCTCCAAGTTGCATGTACAGTTAAATTGTTAAAATTACCTTGTGTGTCCAGACTTCCTTCCTTGCCTTACAGCCCGGAAAATAGGTTTAGTAAAGTATGAGGTGCTTTAATTCCAATGGTACATACGAAATGGGGACGTCCACAGGGATTGCTTCGGTCGAAGATGAAGTTCAGCGATTTGCCAAGAAGCATGAGAAACGTCTGCATAAACACCAGAACGTCGAGATGCTGCAACTTTTCGATAACACTAAACTTGTGCGAAGGCTAAATAGAATGAAGCCATTTGATTTAGTGTAAAGTATCAAGCGACAAGCATCACAAGAACCAAGTGATTAGTTTTTAAAGGAGTACGCTGTAGCACGCTCATCCTACACCTTGGAAGTTAAGTTACGAGGTGTACATTGATAAATGTGCTTAGCGCAGTTCAGTAAAATAGTTAGTTCTGATCTCTCATTTTTGGGCCCTGGGGTCCCGAAATTTTGAAATTTTTGAAACTTAACGCTACATTCAAAGTTCGTTAAATTGAGTGATTACGCTAAGATGGCAACGGATAGAAGACGTTGTAGTGCTGAAATAGCAGAAGAAGAAGAAGAAGAAGGGAAAGGAGAAGGAGCAGAAGAAGAAGAAGAAAAAGGGGAAGGGGAAGGAGAAGGAACAGAAGAAGAAGAAGAAGAAGAAGAAGGTAAAGGGTTCTTATTGTAGCATCGCGATAACAATGAGAGGGAGAAGTGTGGTTTGTTTCATTGTTATCAGTCGTTTACGGTTGAGTGCATACATCGATAGTCTGAGACCTATCGTAGAATTAACGCCACTAGATAGCCTGCGTAGTGCTATCAGTTATTGGGAATTGTGTGTTTTTTAAGACCTTCACATTCCATGAAAGATCACACGTCTCTCAGATCTTTTTCTCCTGCAGCCAATCAGATCGCTTTCTTCACATGTCATTCGTGTTTTGTAGATTAGTAGGTTTGTGTGTTAGTCATCTTTCTTCGCCTTTTCGTTTTCAGTTTTCTATGTTTAATCTTCGTATATTTACCACGACCTGTAATGTTGCCAATTCGGGGGATAATTCGCTGAATCGCGGGTACTGAAGCGACAAAATTTATATTGATGATTAGTGATTTTTGCGGAGTCAATGCAGGCATTTTTGGTGAAACATGTGCGGATTTTCTTCATATACAAGGCTCAAAGGAAATTAGGTATAAACATCGTGGTCTGTATTTAACGTTAATTCTGTCTGTAATCGTAATTCTATTAAATGGAATTCGTTTTTGTACGCTGAGTTTTAGCAATTGTAAAGAATGAATTACCACAACTTAGTGAGTATTGTGTACGGTGTTTAGAGATACGTCTATATAATTTGTAATTGTCTTAAACGATTATAAAATTTCTGTTTACACGTATTTTTGATGATGCAATGAATCAGTAATGAAATATATTAAATACTACTATTAACGATGTCAACTACACCATGGAGACCAGGATTAATTACCATAGTAACAAGTAAATAAACAAAACCTATTTAGCGGCATCGGAACTGTATATTTATCCATTCCTGCAGTATATTTTTGATGTTTTATGTAATATGCGATTGTATCGATATATTTCGATGTGGAAAAGAAGAAGTGTACTAATTGTAAATTGTCCTATTATTTAATGCAAAGCAAAAATACGTGTTGTTTTCATTTGTGAGGTTAGGTAACAACGGTTTTTGGTTTTTAGTTCACTGCTGAAATAAATAAAAGCCATGGTTGAGGAAAACATAACGTGTAATGTGTTATACAATGCTTCTAACACAGTAACACTTAAAATAAAGATTTAGCGTTTTTGATTAACAGGCACTTTATAAATATCTCCAAAGGGTTTATAAACGGGTACTTTTAAATCTCCAAAGGCTGTTGCGCCAGCATAATAATTTATAGTACAAGTTAAAATAGTGCAAGTGTCGAAAATGAGAAGTACAAGAGAATTTGACTAATGAGTACAAAATTGTTATACGAGCTGACAGAACGCCATATAGACATAGACAATAAAAATTATATTAAACTACTTATTTAGAGTCAAATATTCGCGTGCGAAGCCGCGGGTAAAAGCTACTATATCAATATATTGTAATATGTAAGGGTTATAATAGAAACTTGATTCAAATATACGTTTTATTACTCTGTTTCTCTCGTTTATTTGTGATACCTCAGACGTGGCAATCGACTACATAAAAACCTGTCTATAGATAGTCAGTAGGTTCTACCAGGCTGTCTGAGGTTAAGCAACGCTAAAATCTTCTTCAAAGCTTTAACGCACTGTAATCAGTTTTGACCTGTACGCAATTTTTGTTGAGGTGTTAAGTGGAATATATAATTTTTGTTTACGTTCAACACAAAACAGTGTCTGCCAATGACGTGACTAACGGGTGACAAATCCAATTTCGCAGCTGCGCCAAACTCTTAATGTTTTACACTAAAAGCCTTGTCTCAACTGATGTTATAAGGAACGCTTGTATTAGAAGGAACTGCAGAAGTACGTTGTCAAAGCGTTTCAGAAAATGTTGCTTAGAAATATGGACGCGTGTTAAATTACTGTTGGCAAATGGCGCCTGATTGACGGAACAACTTTATGCAGCCCATCTGATAATTTAAGATGTTTAATGTAACAAAAAGTGTAGAACTTGGTTACAGAAGTTAAGAGATCCAGAAATGTTGTGGGTTTACAATATATGTATTTAAACCTCTCTGTGTTAGAGGCACCGTGAAAATACGCGTCGTTTCAGAACAATAAACAAGGCTATGTGGTCACTAACCTTCAGCTTCGTCCACTGATTCTTCAAAAGATTTGTGTAAATTATTTAGTAATGGTGTCTATTAATACTATAAAAACGCCCTGTGTGTGTGGGGGGGGGGCGCAATGGATATTCTAATTCCATATGGAATGTAGCAGAGAATAAATCATAAGATAGCTTATAAAGACACTATTCCAAAAGTACTGGAATAAGACACTATTCAAAACGTCAAATTCATTAAAAACACACAAAAAGCTAACAAAATGAATATCTGAGAAAATCTTAATATTCACAAACACAATAACAATAATTTATCAACTAAAGAACAAATTCAAATAACAATAAAACAAGATGATTTATTTAAAATTATACATTTATTAAAAATAATGAAAATAAACACATAAAATATTTTAATAATCGGGTGCCTACGTAAACATTACAACAATCGATAATTTAAATAGAAATAAAAGCGATTATCAGTTAATTCATATAATAATAAACACAAATCAATTATTCGTTAATTCATATTACAACCTCTGAAGATATAAGAAGTAAGATAGTCGTGAATAATCAGATTTTGGATCAGGCTAGTCATTTTAATTACCTGGGTTGTAATATCTCATATGGAACTGATATTGATTGGGATAGTAAGCTAACGAAATTTAGATGCATCTGTGTAACGATCGATAGGTATCTGAAAAATAAAACACTGAAGGATATCCGAATGAAATTTTACAAAACTGTGGCTGTCCCCACGTTCCTGTATGCTAGTGAGACATGGACTTTTGTAAAAGGGACGTGCAGAGGATTCAGGCAGCTGAAACGAAATTTCTAAGAGGGACGCAAGGTTGTTCTCTCCTGGATCGGAAAAGGAACGATGATATTAGACACGAATTAAACATCGTATCGTTGTACCAGAAGACTGAAGACCACAGAATGACATTGTGAACACTTGAACCGCATGGCTGATATTCGTCTACCCGTGGCTGAACGAAAAACTTTCTTTCAAATCCAACGAGCTATATGATACAGCTATACGCGTGCTAGAACAATATGATAGACAAGTGCGGGAACAGTATGATGTGGAATCGTTAGTCACTCGCGAGGTTCGTAGGGATGCGCATCGTGAGATAACGCGGGTTTGGAGTCGCTTAAATAACGGCATGTGTGTGACTTTTATTAATTGACGTACTCCGTGTGAGTGAACATATTTCATCACCTGATGATGGGACTATAAGTCTCGAAACGCGTTGTGTATAAAATATAAGAAACGAAGTTGAAAGGAAGGGAATACAAGGTAATTTTAACAATTTAAACAGTTTTTGTTGAATACAATCAATAACTACAACAGAATGTTACATAACGACGCGGCAGGAATGTCCGACATAATTGTATCTTTACTGCACCACTGGCTCCATCAAAACAGACAATAAGAACAGTATTTACGTACCGTCGACGGGCCATAAAGTGTAAAATATTACTTACTGCAATATCATAAAGTTCCGACTTAATCTACTGGAAAATGAACGCTGCACATTAAATTTACAGAAAGTGTTTAAGGAAAGAAAAACAATAAAAACTTAACAGACAAGTAATCCTTGGCACACAGAGAGAGAAAGAGAGAGAGAGAGACCTAAACATGCCAAATACAATAACTTATTGTCTACGGCCAATTGTACGCATTACTTTACTCCTTGCTAAATCCAGAATTTCATATCACTGATCGTTAAGCATTGTTTAGCAAAATTCTCTGTCCCCAACAAAAAAAAAAAAACACTGTAATTGTCTCCAATATAGCTGAGTAAAAAAATAATACCATGGGGTCAGTCCAGCATCTCGTAAATATATCCTGATAAGTCAACAGATGAATAAACGTTTTTCATTGCATGTTGCGAGGTTTGATCGAAAAAGTTCGTGCAATTTTGTAATTTCCACCGCTACAAGTGTCCGATTAAAAAACTGTTTTTCTGTAATATTGGCACACATATCTGATGCATAGTTCAGGTTTCACAGCTAACTGAGTTACGCAATTAGTCTCTTCCTTTTGCAGCCTCTGATAAGGAGTCTCTCATAATCCTTGGGAAGTCGGAGTGGATCGTCGAGGGAGCGACTGAATTAACACCACGACGTCAGGCACGCGCCGTTCGCGATCTTCAACGACCGTTGGCTGTCAACAAGGATTGAATCAGGAGCACCTTGGACGGACAAAACGCCCACGTGGAAACCCTGATATCGACATCCCACCTTAGGAGGACAACGGCCGGCGGTGTAAAAGCGTAGGAGCAGCCCACGAGATCATCCGGACTGATGCAACGTAACCCAACACATTCACGAAAGTGAAATTATAAAAACTCTTTATGCACTATATCAAACACATAGACTCCTTTGCGTGTCAAACTGTCAGGTAACAGACTCGTAAACTCTTACTAACTGTCAAATATACCAAAATTTATATTTTTCAAAGCCAGAATTTTCAGAATAAACTGTACATGTTTTATATTAAAATAAATATCCAATAAATGTATTAATTCAGCCAATCTGCAAGTGCGGTTAGTTATAAACCTGTTACTTAGCAATATATATATATATATATATATATATATATATATATATATATATAATAAGAATTTACTTACAAACCTCTGATGATACTGATATTTTTCAGTGAAACGTGCGTCAGGTGTTAAAAAGAATATACAAAATTATACTAATTGCAGAAAAAACAAATTGAATAACATCACAAATTATATATATATATATATAATATTATTTATCGATCGTGTTAATTATGGTTTCAAGTTTATATCGAGTTTCGGTCTAATAAAATGCAGTTATTATGTATATATGTAATGAAACTGGAGTTTATGTAACTGGAGTAATGAAACATTAAAATTCATCTCGCAGTTGCTGTTATTAAAAATAGTTTTTGTTGAATAAAAGTGAGAAGAGAATGTTATGTAAGTAATGAACTTGTTTTGCACCTAACGGGGGAATGTTGTCTTGTCGCCGGCCGAGTACTGTAATTATTATGTCGTTACTGGATCATTGCGTTGCTACTGGTTACATAAATACACTACAATATTTATAGACACAATTAGTATGTATGGTGTAGACGATATGCGGGAAAAGTAGCACCATAGACCGGCAGGCGATTGGTAACTTATTGCGGTAAACGATTCTTGGTTTAATTTACTGGGAAAGTGTAATTAATTTAATTACATTTAATTTTAATTAAAGAAAATGTAAAACTGCTGTAACGTTGTAGTTTCGTAAAATTACCAGTTTGTTGTAATATATATATATATATATATATATATATATAATATTAATATTTATAAAAAAATTACCTCAAGATATTTTTTTCCTTATTAGGAACATGTTTCGAGAACCCTTGTGTTCTCATCCTCAGCCTTCGTGATCTTGGATGAGAATGAGACGAAGGCTGAGGATGAGAACACAAGGGTTCTCGAAACATGTTCCTAATAAGGAAAAAAATATCTTGAGGTAATTTCTTTATAAATATTAAATACATTATATACATCAAGAAACGGACTGTAGCAAAAAGTTTTTGAATATATATATTACAACGATACAACGTTATTAGATGTATGCGTGTCGTGCCACACGTTGACGGGCGACATAATTATAACAATACAAATAATGTGTATGTGTAATTGGGGTTCAGGTCTAATTATGATAAGAGTAACTCTTTTTAGGAATCGTAATATGTTTCCATTTATTAATTTAAACAAACATAAAAAATCATATAAAAATAATGATTAATTCGCCATACGATATCCATTATCTACGGTTTCAAAGTTTCTTTACTTTCCGTGTTATCATCACAAACATATATCTTATATTCTAGATATTATATTATAAATTTTAATTAAAAACTTTTCTTCATTATACTATGATTTCTTGACTACTCAGTCCAAATGTGTGCTTTTTTTAAAAATTGTTCATACATTCTTATTCTATATTTTCTTTATACCTTTTTACGGCTTTATAATCATTTTAACACAATTAATTGATTATTTTCAATGACTCTACGTTATGTGCTTTTACTAAGAAAAAGTTAAATAAATTAATTACTTGTTCATTTTCCAAGCAAGGATTTAACTTATCGTTACATTCACTGTTCATTCATTAAAGAAAAATAATTAAAGAATATTCTGATTACACATAAATTACATTGGTTTTATCTCTATCTACATACTTATTATTTACTCTTACAAAAGTGTTTTGTTTTTGTTTTTTCTTTTTTTTTATTAAAGTCTTTCAATGTCTTTCTCTTTGATAATTATATATTGGTTTTTCGTCACCTTAAATTCTGTAGAGTTGTCCCATGTCCTCCAGTGATTCCGTCGGTTCGCTCCTCCTGGATGTCCTCTTGTCCTCACAGCTCGTCCTCTCGTCTCTCGTCCTTCATGGTACATTGGCTGCTGTAGATTATGATGACGTGTTGTTCTGGATCTGTAGCTGTTTATGATAGAACCGTCTCTAGTCCTCTGCATCTCGTTCCTCTGCTACTCGTTCTCTCGTCCTCTGTCAGGAGTTGATGTTCTTAGTTGTCGACTGCTTGAAGACGTCCGACGATTTCTTTGTTACGGTACTTTTTAATTCTTGTTTTCATTAATACTTTAAATCAAAACATTTGCCGTAATACTTTATAAGTTAAGCTTAAAAAAAATCATACTGATGTTAGACCTACCGTCTACCTTTGTCCAAAGTAGTTAAAATATTCGCGTCTCGGACGGACATAGCGTACCGCCGCGACTGATGACTGTTAGAAGAGAGAGTTCGTCTCTCCTGGGCTCATATTTATATCCACCAAGAAAACTGCAGTTGTCGATTCAGGAATCAGCCTGTCGACAGTTGAACCGTGGCATGAGAGCCCCCAATCTCGTCTCATTTCACATAATTGCACTTTTTCGCCAATCGCACTGTTAACGCAGATTTCACGGCGATAAAATATTGTCTAATTTAATGACCTATGTGATGTGCAATTATCATGATGCTCGCACCACTAGTGTAATTATAATGCTTTAAAAATCGCACTGGATTCGCACTGATTGTCCGAATTACGTAAAATTCGCACTGCACTTGTGTCTGATTTTTACACATTTTTAGAAGTTTTTACCTTCTCGCTAACATTTATGGTTTGTTTAATATTAAATATATTCTTAATTTACCATTGACTTGGGGGTGGGGTTGCAAACTTTCAGGATCAAACAGGCTTCACGCACACACACTATTTACTTGTATACACACATGCAGTGGTAATCGCGTGATGTTTACCTGTTGGTTCCTGCTTGAAAGCCAGCTTCCAATCTCACACCTGCTCGTCTATTATATATTATTGAAATTAACTTAAATATTTATTTTATATTATGTATGCGCATTACAGCCTATACTTGTATTGTCGCAATACACATATACATATACATATACATATACATATACATATACATACACATATACATATACATAAATATATAATAATTAAAATTTATATTTACATTACCTCAAGATATTATTTTTTTTTTCCTTATTTGGAACATGTTTCGGAACTTACTATTCCCATCATCAGCCTTCCTAATTTTGAATCTTGTGGAGTACCTGTGTGCTGGTTTGCTGTTGTTATAGCTTCTCATTGGTTTTTGGTTTTTTAAATTGTTATTATTGTGTGTGATTGTGGTGTGTATATTTCTATTTTGTGTATTTTCGATGTTGAGTGCTTTGGAAATTATATCATGTTTTGTGTTGATAATACCTAAACAAATACAAATCAATACAAAACATGATACAATTTTCAAAGCGCTCAACATCGAAAATACACAAAATACAAATATATACACCACAATCACACACAATAATGACAATTTAAAAAACCAGAAATCAACGGGAAGCTATAACAACAGCCAACCGGCACACAGATTCTCCATAAGATTCAAAATTAGGAAGGCTGATGATGGGAACACCAAGGGTTCCGAAACATGTCCCAAATAAGGGAAAAATAACATCTTGAGGTAAAGTAATTATGAATTTTAAATATATTATATACATCAAGAAACAGACTGTAGCAAAAAGTGTTTGAATATTTATATATACATATATTCCCATTATTAAAGTTCACAATGTTCATTACATTCGTAACACTAGGAATTACTATTAATTTACAAATATAGTAATTCCTTTATTTCTATACCTACAGTTATTTGTTAGCTTTATTTCAACACACATAACTAGCTTAGAAATGGGCCTGCGTTAAGTTATCATGGAATTGTTCTGAAATGTTTAATAGCTGTGTGCAGCGGCGGGGCGGGGGGAGGGATTGACCTCCCCCGTAGTTATCCACTGCTTGGGCGTAGCGTATATCTCACTGTACACAAGAGAAAAATCATTAATGAAATTACTGAGGCTGTCGAGTCGACTGACCGAAACCAAATCATCGACAATACATACAATGACAGCACCACTATGGAAATGAACAAACAAACAATCACGTCTGTCTGTTTGTTGTCTATGCGTTCACCTTGCAATGCAATGAAATGACTGCAATAAACTTAGTGATGACTGAACAACCGTCTTCAGTTATTTATTTCAACAGCAAAAGATTTTCTGCTCTTTGGCCTTTCATCATATTATGCGATAACAAGATACTAACTAAATTTAACAACAGCAGACTATCGATAAGCAAAATCATTAGTCATGAAACAAAAATAAAAATATACAAGACACTTATCAGACCTGTTGTTACTTATGGAGGCGAGACATGGACGATGATAAAAAAGGAACAAGAAACACTAAGAAGGTTTGAAAGAAAGATCATAAGACATGTTTATGGCCCGCTTGAAGAAGATGACGAATGGAGGATAAGAAATAACCAGGATATAGACGAGCTATTGAATGAAGAGGTCATTGTAAGATTCATAAGGACTCAACGAATACAACGGCTAGGTTACCTAGAGCGGATGGATGATCAGTGTATGCCAAAGAAAATCCTGAGGCCTCAAGTCTGTAAAAGCAGAAAGAGGGGCGGACCAGATGGTTGGATGATGTGCTAGAAGATCTCAGAAAAATGGATGCGAGGGGTTACACTGAGATGCCAATGGACAGGAGACTTTGGAGAAGATTGGTGTTGGAAACCAGGGCTCAAAATGAGCTGTAGTTCTGAAGACGTAGAAGCAGTGAGTAACTAAATTTAACGAAAATTATAATCATTTTAACATCGCCAGTGATTATCAGACCATGCAAGCAGGAAGGTTATGTGTTTGTCTGCTGTGTACATAAGAGTTCCACTGAAAAATCAGCCTTTGTCAGCTGTTTCTTCTTCTTCTTCTTCTATTATATAGGCTTAATCGCCCGTATTCCTTCACGCATCAAATGGGATTCGCGAGAGGTCGCGATTCCAAGCCCCCCGTCCCCCATTTCTTCTGTATTCGGCCAGGATTCTGTTTCCCCTAACGGTCTAGAATATTTTACTATTTTTATTAATCTATCGTCTCTTGCCCTGTCAATCCATTCTCTTTTTCGCCTTCTGAGACATTTGACTACATCATTGTAGTATTAATAATATTATGATAATAATAATATCAATAACTTACAGAAGTAATATAATTTGATAATAATTATATAATTACCTTATTATCCACTCTAGCGACACAAAGTTTCGTCTAGTTATGACGCGTTTCGGGACTAAGTCCCATCCTCAGATAACACTGATTTTAATATAAAAAACTAATACAATATAAAATCGTAACCATGATTATGGTTATGTCAATTAAATAAAATAAAATAAAACTTCAAATCGCATGTGAAACTTCAAAGTCGCGTGACGATCGCGGTTGAGGGTGAACGCATGCGGGAGCTCCAGCCGTGCTTCGTATAACATTTCACATGCGATTTGAAGTTTTATTTTATTTTATTTTATTGACATAACCATAATCATGGTTACGATTTTATATTGTATTCGTTTTTTATATTAAAATCAGTGTTATCTGAGGATGGGACTTAGTCCCGAAACGCGTCATAACTAGACGAAACTTTGTGTCGCTAGAGTGGATAATAAGGTAATTATATAATTATTTAAAATAAGTGACACGGTACGGTAAAAAAAAATAAATAAATAAGTAATTTGATAATATATAATATTAATCAAGAATACTGTAAGGAACTCGTGGAGTAACTTATACAGAAATAATGGATAAAAACACCGTACAAGGTGATCTAACTCATTCTTATAACCTATTTATTAGACGTAAAAGACAATTAATTAATTGTTTGGGAAACATATATTTCAACAAAAAATGTCTAAAGCTTAATATTTTTCCAAAATACACTAAAATAATAGTGAAACCACAACAATAACAATAAATTAGAAAAATATTCAAATTAAATCAATTATTCGTTATTGTATATTAAAATTAAAACAATCGATTATTCGTTGTTTTTTTTTATATTGAAATCGAATTATTTCGATTAGTGTTAATATATTTATAACCTCTCAAGATACTGAATCTATCAGTGAAACTTACATCAGGACAATTAAAATAAAATAATATCAACAACTTGCAGAAGTAATAGGCCTATAAATTGATAATATTGTTACGAGAAGCGTACCGAACAATCCAGAACATTCTCCACTCCCCCCCCCCCGTCAAGTGTGGCTTGTGTTGCGTCATTCACGCAGGTGGTTCTAGTGAGTTCCAGGAACACTTGAGATACGCATTAAGCCCCTGGCGTGCAGTAAGGAGGCAATGCTGTACTGGACCTCTGCGGGCCCTATATAAAACCATAGCAACCGGATAGTCAGTTCAGTTATGAGAGCGATTTTCGCTAGTGCGGCTTGAGTGTTTGTCGAAGTGAAGTAGTATTGTGAAACTCTATTAATAAACATTGTTATCGTGTGTGGACAAATCTAACTGGAAATATTGTACAAGTTAATTATAAACTGTTTAATTGTGACGATTAAAGCTGGTGATTAGTGATTTAATTGGTGTCTTCTATTTTGTTTTCCACTGCACCATACGACGACCAAGTAGACCGTCGTAAGAATATATAATATTAATGAAATATTGTAATTTGTTTCAACAATGTAGCGTCTTTTTCTTCTTCTTCTTCTTCTTCTTCTTCTTCTTCTTCTTCTTCTTTAAAGATTTTACGTATTGAAGTCCATACTACAGGGAAAAGTACTTGGAAAGAGAGGAGTTGGGCGACCGAGAATATCATGGCTGAGAAATTTAAGGACCTGGTTTGGCATGAATACAACTGACTTATTCCGTGCAGCTGTACAGAAAGATAAAAAGTCTGTGTGATATCCAACATCGAAACGGATAGGAACTATCAGAAGAAGAAGATTCTTTAAAGAAATTTACTGTAATACATCGCGCCGATAAGATGAATCGGTTGGACTGTGACTTTGTGAAAATCAGTGCACGTCGCTTTTTAGTTGCCAAACACACAGACTGCTTCTCTCCAGTCAGAGGCGTAGCTAGGGGGCCATGGGGGCAACCGCCCCGGGCGACATAGCCAGGAGGGCGGCAAAGTGAGCATAGTTTTCAGGGGGGCAAAAAATTGTTTTCCGTTCATAAAACTACAAACAACTTCTTTCTTTGATATGACTATTCCTTACATACGCGAATACTTCAAACTGTGAAAGTGTTAAAGTACAGTTACAAGATTCTCTTGAGTCTAGCACCATGGATGATGTTGCATCGTGCAGTCTTGAAATTACAGGCGAGGAAGGACAGAACATTACTAGCAACAATGTAGACCGTGTTCCCGGTGCTGCTCTACAAGATATGAGAGCTTGGCCAAGCAAGATATTGTTACGACGTCACAGAACAATCTACGTGTTTATCGAACGTTCCAGAGAGATACAGAATGTAAGCGTGTGGCGTACGTGCTTGTAGACGCACTTTGCGAGAATCTTCTCGACTGTGCCGGGCTTCGCTCGGGCGCTCGGACTGTGTCAAGGCCGCAGTTAATTACGTAGTTCACACGAGAGATAAGACGCAGTTTGGAAGCTTCTGGTGTGTGAGCGGGACTATAAATACATGGCGGTAGCGCCCTTAGTTTTCAGTATTAGAGCGAATTATTGACTGTGCGGTTCGAGAGTTATTCTCGGCGATATTACTGTGCGCGTTCAAGTGGTCATTAGTTAAGTGATGTGTTTTATAACCAGACGGTATATTGTAATACAACTGTGTTTAATATTAGTGACATTTTTATTGCGTGTGAACAATTTTTATTCGATTTGTTGTAGTAGACTGTGTTGTTAATTACGAACTGTTTTACTGTAAAAATTAAAGCTGGTGATTAGTGACTTAATTGTTGTCTTGTATTTATTTTGTTTCCACTGTACCTACGACGATCGAGTAGACAGTCGTAACAGTATCTTAACCCTTCCGAGATATAATGATGAATAGAGGAACATGTCAGTTGCGGAACAAGAACAACCATTTTCCTAAAGACGAAGCTGACGATCCTTAAACATGTATTCGTTTGATAAAACCTTTCAAAATGGCGAAAAGGTAAACCGCACGTGATTTTTTTTTCTCCAACTATAAAATCTCTGTTTAGCTTTTGTTGCACTTTATTTCAACATAAAACTATCAAAGAAGCAATTTCAATCGTGAAAATGGGGTTTCGTCGTGGAGAAAGTTCAATCCCCGTATTCAGGATCATGAAAATAGTCCTGCTTATCGCTCTGCGTTTTTGGAATGGAAGGAATTGGAACGTTCTTTAAGCAAAGGGGAACTTATTGATGATCTACTTTAGGAACAAATGAGTAAAGCAGCTAAGTCAAGGAAATAAATCCTCATTGCTACAGTACAAACTCTTGAACAACAAAATCTGGCACTGAGAAGACATCGAGAGTCAATTACTAACGATCCAAATCCCGGAAGCTTTCTGGCTTTTCTAAAATACTGGCTAAATTTGATTCTGTCATGAAATTTCACTTGTATTCAGTCTCTCGTAAATCTAGGTGTATATCATATCTTTCGGCAATCATTTAAAATGAAATAATAAGACTGTTAGGAGAAAGAGTGAGCAAATACATTATTACTGCATGTAATAAGGCGAAGTACTTTAGTATTATATTTGATATAACACCAGATGCTGCACATGTAGAACAAGATCGTCTCAGATTGTACGATTTGTTGAAATTAAACGAAATTCTTTTGATATAAAGGTAGCCTTCATAGATTTTATTCCTTTAGAAATGAAAACGGCGGAGGGAATCACAGAAGCTATATTCAATGGTATTAGAAGCCTACAAAACACTAGCAACAGCTTTAAAAAAATTGCTTACTTTGTCTGTTGCTCCTTGTGAAAGATCGTTTAGTAAATTTAAATTGATTAAATCGTACCTACGATCAACATAAGGCCTACCTATCTCAAGACATGGTATCAAATCTAGCGATACTTTCAATTGAAAACGACATTGCTTTGTCTGTAGATTAGGCTATAGGGTTTTAATAACCGACTTTGGAGCAATTAAGACCATGAAAGTTACATTTTAAAATGTCTCGTTATAAATATTTATTAAATATTAAAAACAAATATTAAGTGTTTATTAATACACTTAATGAAGACGGAATCATTAACCTGTAATGGTAAGTTATTAATTTAAAAACTTTTTATGTAGTTCTTTTTAAAATTTATGTTGCTTTAGAATATTGTTTTGACGATGCGCTTTAGACCTATAAGGAATTTGCATGTTTATTAGAACATTTTTATGTTAAACATTTTTTATAGTCTACATTTGTTACTAATACACGTACACAAACTGAATACCGGTAATATTATAACATGCAATTTCTTAATTTTGACTTAACAAATATTCTTAAGACGTTTGCTGGACGTGCTTATATATAAAAATCTACAGATTTGCATTTATTAGTACTTTGTTTACTGGATGGGCCTTCTTTTTACTTTCTTGTCCCCTTTTAATTATAAAGGCGAGGCGGCCGACAATCTCCTTGCCCCGGGCGCTAAAAAGCCTAGCTACGCCACTGTCTCCAGTGGCGGTTCGTGGTTCCGACAGTTGGAGGTTCAACGTCTGAGTGTTTCTAGTAACGTAAGTGCAATCTATTCCATCCAAATAACACACAGAGAATCACTGTTGTATTAGTAATATTAGGTCGATTTTGTGCTATTTGTAAATTATTCTAAAAATATATAGTTAAAATAGTAGGGTAGATAAATGCCTACCTTATTTTGGAATCACATATTTTGTAGATAAATTGTTCGGTACACTGGTCCCAGCATCTTTCAGACTTTGTGTTCCACTGTTTAGTGTTGAAGTTGCTAAATGCTTATGTAAAAAAAAGCCATCCTTCTTTCCTTTTCAGCACCAAATTTATCAATAACATTATCATTGAAATCTACAAGTTGGCGAACAAATTCTTTCTCCATTGACAGCATAGTACTATTTTATTTTATTTTATGACCTCACTCCACACATTTTCATTGAAGAATGTATGAAATAGAGAAATCTGACACAAAACTGAACGTACACGGACATATCATATGGCAAAAATAATAATCATATGGGATGAAAACGTTGACATTCCCGGTCGAGGAGGTTCGGCCCTCGTCGGAACTATTCGTCTCTGTCGCTAACGTGGAATGTTAGCGACAGTTCAATGTAATTTTGCGTGTAGTGAGTTCCCGCTACATAGCCTAGGAAGTGCTGAGAGCTGCTTTACACCTCGAGCAGTAGTAGCGAGCAATTCGTTTATTACGCGATTCGATTATTCGTCCGTCAACACGATGAATCTCAAAAGTCTAGTTATTTAAGACACGAAAAAATTCTCTCAACAAATCCTTAAAAACACAGTAGAACTCCATTTATCCGAACTCCAGTTATCCGAATCGCCAATTATCCGAATCGATATAAGGAAATGGCATGGAATAAAATGAACGGAATTTCGACAAAACAACAAATTCAGGAAGGAAAATAAGAGGCAATGAGCAAGAAGGAAGAGGAAAAAGAGCAAAATAAAGTGTCGAAGAAAACGAAGCTGTATCAACTAAAGACATCCTCCAGAAAATCATTGTAAAAAATTTCTGCCTGTTCCGAGTGTGATGTGGACGACATAAATGAGTTTGCAGTGCGATTCACCGGACGCTGGATATAAAATTTTGGACGATGATGGTAAACGATGAAATCTCAGCAGGTGGACGAAGGCGACGACAGCGTTGCTTCAGTTGAACCGGAAAAGGAACCTACGGCGAGTGAGGCATTCGCTTGTTTCGACATTGCCTTACAGTGGATGGAACGGCAGCCTGAAAGCGACCATGTGCAGCTTCCTTCCGTCAAGCGATTGTGGAACCTGGCTGCACGCAAACGAGTTTCTACATCAAAACAGTTACCTTTGACATGTTCAACTGAAAAATTATATTTCTTTTATGAATTTGCTAACTGCTATAATTTTTTATTGTTCGACTAAGCTTTTCGTCATTACTGACATCTTCAGGTCTTTGTTGTTTAAGACCTGAAGATGTCAGTAATGACGAAAAGCTTAGTCGAACAATAAAAAATTATAGCAGTTAGCAAATTCATAAAAGAAATAGTAAGGATGGCTGCTAATTTAAACAATACGAACAATGAAAAATTATAAATTATGTGTGAGTATTATTTTTAATTTTTTTGTAGTACAAGTAGACATGTTGCAAAACACGTGTGACCTGGTTCTTATTAAGATACTGTATTCATGTAATAAAAATAACAAAAGTGATTTTCGAGCAATTTTCGCGTTTTCTTTCACAACATAACCTTTTTTTTTATGTTTGTCCCAATTATCCGAATTTCGTCCGAGACTCATTAGTTCGGATAAATGGAGTTCTACTGTATTTAAATTATTTAGGGGTTTCATTGAACCATTAAACCTTATGGACGAGCCGCCACTGCTTCTCTCTTAATGTTTATTAACGACTTACCTGGCCATCAAGATGATTCTGTGCGCGTAGACGGGCACCTCCTCCCTGCCGACGAGGAACACGATGTCCGCGGACTCGTGGTCGTCGGCCAGTCGCTGCAGGTCTTCCAGCAGCTGCGGCACACCGGACAGAGACTTGTCGGGGAAGTGTGCGGCCGCCACGCGCGTCCCCATCCTGCTGACAACATACGTACAGACACCAAGTTAATATTGTAATGGTACATATCTTCACCTAACCATAATTAAGAAGACATGACCAGATAATTTATTTAGTCATTGACACTAGAGTAAAAAGGGATGAATTATAATAGAAGAATGGGTGAATCAGAATAATAAAACAATCAGACATATCAAGATAGTCAGAACAGTAACTTATATTAATTCTTAGTAGTAACAAACAAACAAGTCAAAATGGTAAATACTAAAACAAGACGATTTAACCAGAATAGCCCAATAGATGGTAAGTGAGAGAGTAGAACTAGCCCCAAAGGACCAAGAACAACCTGATGATGACAACTACAAATAGAATAGAAATAGCCATCGCACCAACACAAGCGTAAATAAGAAGAATAGTGACTAAAAGACAATTAACCTATAAGTATAGTGAAATAATCAGCCACAACACTAAGGAAGTGACGAATAATGTATGACAAAAGAAAATGAACTAAGAAAGAACACCAAACTTGTATTAAACCAAAGAAAATTGTATATCATATTAATAATTGTAAGGACAGACAAACTAAAGATACTAATTATTAAGTACTTAAAATATAGAAGGGCACAGTAAACCCCAAACAGATAGAGTAAACTATGACAAATCACATTAGCACAATACTAACATATTTGTGATACAATAAACCAACATGAACTTGTTAATATTATAATTAAACCTTGTAAAGTGAGAGGTAGAGAGTTAGAGAAATAGTGAACATAGTAGAGTGAGAAAGACTACACAAACAATAAATATTATTACACACACTACACCTTTGATAATTTTATTACAATATATAGACCTAATGTAACGATTTGCACACTATAACTGTAAGATAACAACAATATTAAGTTATTAAAAATTATTTATTATTTCTCACAACGGGCTTTTGAGAATTTTCACAAAATTTTGATCCCTCACATTTCCTCCTCCCGCGCCCAGATTTTTTTTGGGAGATCAATCTCAAACACGGTGGAGTTCTGTAGGGCAAAGGTTTGGACACGTCTTCCAAATTTTACCAAAATCGGGCGATGCGTTCAAACGTTATCGGGAGACATACCCCAAACAGGAAGAATGACTGACAAATGCTAAACCTGAGATAAACCTGAGAGAACTCGCTTAGCTCGTTTAGTTACAATCGTAAGGTGGTCCACGGGAATCTGAAAATTTCTAGTGCGACATTTGTTGGCAACCCTAGCGTGTAACAGGGAATCGGACTGGCTGTGGCATTGCATACATGATGCCGTTTCAGCTATAGAAACCTGACGACAGAAATTGAACAGTGACTTAGAGATGCAAAGTGTACAAACACCTCGTTGCGAGGGTAACAAAACATTTATTTCGCGCATGCGCACAACAGTCTTGTTCAGTGTTTCATAGTGTGAACATCGGCTCCAACAAGAGTGGCGAGAGCAATGGAAGCGTGTGTGTGACAGAGAGGGAAATAATACGGAAGTGAGACAGTGAGCTGTTATCGAGTCGTCTCCCCTCTCTTCTCTCTAGATAATTGAGCTATATTTGCAAGTGGGGGTTATTAATACTTGAGTCTGCAGACTGACAGCGTGAAGCCACTCGGGCAACTTCGGCTACATTCGTTCTCATCTATGCCCGCCTATATTCTGTTGTCAGATGTGAGTTTGGTAAACGTTTGGTTAAAGTTTGTGTATTTATTTTAGCACAATAATTTTATTCAGTTCACGGCTTCAAATACGTAAACTCAAGAGTAAATTTTTCGTGTATTCAAGTGTCTGTGTGTATTCGTGTCTATCCTATCTATACCTATACATGTCCTGTAAGCATTTCCATGTTCATTTTAAAGTTTTGTCATTTTATTTTTAGCGTAAAAGTTTTTATTAGGTACACCCGCTGTAAGTGTTCGATGTGAAGTTCGTGTAACATTTCAAAGGAGTCTTGTCAATTTAAGGGGGGTGGGAACCGTATATGTTAAAATGCCATTTTCTCAGCATCTATTTTGTGCTACAGACTTGAAATTTGTACAGGTTAATCATCACACTTACAGATTGTTATGGCACTAGAATAATAAACACAATTTCTTACATTTATTACCCTGAATTGTATATTTTGTTTCAGCGTTTATCACTCCAGAAAGAAAAATAATTGATTAAATTGACTCCAGATAAATACGAAACCAACTGCGATGTTAGTGCACAGGTAAAGAGGAGTCTTACCGCAACTGATTACAGCAATATTTATATCAAAACCAACATTGTGAGTACAAGAAACTGAACTTAAAAACCGGCAAAACAGTATAAAATAAGTTTTCTTAATAAACGTATATTTCCTATACTAATGCGACGATGTAGTCAAAAGGTTCATATTTATCTGGGGAGCCAGTGAAATTGTGTTTGTTTCTGGAGGAAACAAAAACTACAATTCAGGGTAATAAATGGATTACGACGATATGGTTAAATTAATTCTATATTATGTTTTAATATTTAACTGTGACCACAATCAGTATTCATTTTAAAATTCAATTCATCCGCTATGCACATAGGAAAACCCCGATTTGGATAAAAATACGTGGATTTCATTATACACGTAAGTGTGGAGTGTGGGTTAACGAGAGAGTTAAGAGTAGACTATAAAATAGCGGCAGACGAACAGTAACGAAGTTGCCCGAGTGGCTTCACGCTGTCAGTCTGCAGACTCAAGTTTATTAATTCGCTGGATCGGCACAGCTGACTGTTGTGGAATGACTGTTGGGCCTACACTGTGAAGTAGTGGACTGCAACACACTGTGCATTCGTAGTGGTAACCTATTTTAAAAAATGGTGATTCAACTGTGTTACGCAGCGATTATTTCGCCGTAACTTTAACGTTCACGTCACGATGCTGTTCCCAGTCGTAATACGTTAAAGTCGTAGATAATAAGCACTGTCTGGTGTGCGGTGGCAAATTTTGGGATCGTAGGCCCTGTTCCTTCGAAGAGGAAGGACAAACGGTGACAGTCACTTCTGCTCGATACACGGTGGTGTTACAGGAATTACTTGCTCCTGAACTGCGTCGTCATGGGATCGATTTGACGCTGTGCGGTTTCAGGAGGATGGAGCAACAGCCCACACTGCCAGAACATCCATGGCGGTAGTTCGAAAAGTGTTACCAGGCCATGTGATTTCCAGAGGAGGAGATGTTGCAAGGCCGGCAGGAGATGTTTCAGATCTGTCAGTATATAACTTTTTCTCTGGGGAAACCTCAAGTCTCCAGTGTTTCTTAATAACCCTATCATCGTGGGGATTCTATTGCTTCTTACATGCGATAGGCAAAGCCCTAAAGTTCAGCGCGTAGTTATAAAATGATATGTAGCAGGCGCGGATCCACGGTGGGGGAAAATGGGGGAAATTTCCCCTCCCAAATAGTCACTTCAGACGAATATAATACAGGGTAAGTCAAAAAGTAAAGGCAAATTTTATTTTCCCTGCTGCAATGGATGGCAGCACTGACTGAACAATGACATATCATAACCTCAAAGTTGTTTTGTTCTTTAGCTGTGTTGTTTCAGTGCTCAGCTCCATTCGTAGTGATTTCAGGGCATTTTATTATGAGTGCCCCGTTGTCCGTGTGCACCAAGGAAGAAATGAGGGGAGTGGTACGTTTTCTGCACTCTGAAGGGACTAAACCTGCAGAGATTATTCGCAGAATGCAGCAGCAGTACGGTGAGAGCTGTCTTAGTGAACGCAAAATTTATGAGTGGATAAATAGCTTTAAAAATGGTCGTGTATCTATCTGCGATGAAGAGCGTTCAGGTAGGCCATCCACTTCGAAGACGGACAAGATCATCGAGACAGTTGAGCGAATGATTCATGATGATCGTCGTGTCAAAATTGATGATATTGCGCATGCGTTGAACATTAGCCACGGTTCAGCAGTTGCAATCATCCACGAATCACTAAATTATCGCAAAGTGTGTGCTCGTTGGGTACCAGATCGACTGACAGACCAGCACAAACAGAAACGTTTGGAAATTTCGAAATCACATTTAAGGCGTTTAGAAGAGGAAGGAGAAGAGTTTCTCAGTCGCATAGTAACCGTTGATGAGACGTGGGTCCATCACTTCGAACCACAGAGTAAGCGGCAGAGTATGGTCCTCGCCTACAGCAAAAAAGTTCAAAAGACAAGTTTCTGCAGGAAAGTTGATGATGACAGTGTTTGGGGATATGAAAGGTCCACTTCTAATTCATTACACTCGTAAAGGTCAAACAGTGAATAGTGACAGCTACTGTGAGCTACCGCGAGATCTGAAACCCAAAATCAAAACAAAGAGGCGAGGAAAACTTTCAAAAGGTGTGCTTTTGCTTCAGGACAATGCCCGTCCTCATACTGCGGGGAAAACGATCCAGTGCATTCAAGATCTTGGTTTTGAGCTGCTGGAGCATCCTCCGTACAGTCCTGACCTAGCTCCAAGTGATTTTCACCTTTTTGGTCCGATGAATCCTGCGAGAATCCAAGTTTTCGTCGGATGACGAGGTTGTGGAGGCGGTGCGCGAGTGGCTGTGCACGATGCCACAAATGTTCTTCCAGGACGGAATTACGAAGCTTGTTAAGAGATGGACCAAGTGCATAGAAGTTGAGGGAGATTATGTAGAGAAATGATGTTACTTGTCATCTTGTTTTCACAATAAAAAGTTCCTTTTTAAAAATTTGTTTTTACTTTTTGACTTACCGTATAATAAAAACATTTCTATCACTTTATGTAGATTTAAAAAAAATAGCAACTGTACCTTACCAGCATGTTAATTTTGTTTGATACATACCATAGAAATAGTTATAGAAAAACAGTAATATGTGTACCACAGTAGTTTGTATTTTAAACTGTAAGTGAATATTATTAAAAGGACAATGAACTAGCAAACACAGATATGATTTTATATTTGTACGTCAATAAACTTACCGTGTTGATAATGACATACTGTATTTGTGATCTTCACTCATTCCTATAATTTACACTTTAGGCCTTTAATAGTAGTGTATAAATAGTCTAAATAGTATAGTATAAATAGTCCAACATTCCATAATCCTCCTTCCTCTAAAGTCAACTTTTCCCCACCCAAAGTTGCTTGCTGGAACCGCTCCTGATGTATGACAGTTCTAACCGTATTCGGGATAATAAATACTGAACTACTGTATTTGCAGTACTGTACTTGTAAAGCGACTTTTCTGTTTTAAACAATTTCAAAAAATATATATATATACCGTGTATGCCTAATTATTTTCAATCCGGATTACAGAGGAATCCGGTTCAACAGGGTTCGTGGTTCGTATAAAAGAGCTTACACTGTAATTATTTCAATTTTAAAATCGTCAAATTCCCGTGGTCCTCCCTGTACAAAGTCTTGATTGACTATTTAACAAGAAAAGAAAACAAAAACAAATTGAATTAATGGTCTGAAAAGAGCAGACAACTTCGTTGCTTTAGGAAGTGAATCAATGAATAAAGCTAAAACGTTAGTCCAGTAGTTATTAATGTGTTATGATCCGTTGTTGGCCCGTTATTTATAAATTGGAACCGAACGGACATTGTACAGTGCACCACTTTGAGCGGTGACAAATCGCAACCCTTACGACGGGGTGCCGCTGGCAGACATTTTTATTCACTCCGCTCTTTTTCGCTATTTATCTTTTGCCAAATCTGTTTTTCCTTTCTCTTTCTCTTTCACTCTTTCCCTTTCGGATTGTAGTTTTCGTCGTGGTGGTGGTGCGACCTTCCCCCTTCCTCACTTCTCACAACGCGATGGCGAGACTGCGGCGTCATCCCTTTAAATTTTAATATTCATACACACAGACCGTAACACCACTTTCTGCTGCCACCTTCCCGATCCACCCCTTCTCTACCCTTACACGCCCCAAACGTCAAGAGAATCAAAGTAGATTTCTTCTTCTCGCCCCCCCCTCTAGCTTACTGAAAACACCGCATTATACCAAACTATTTCGCTGTACTTCGACATAATCTAAGTTTTGTGAATGTCTACTACCAACCCCCATGAACATTTAAATATGGTCCTTATTGTTAAACGAATTTATATCCATTACGATATAGACGGACTCGCGCCCGAGCTCTCTCTCTCTCTCTCTCTCTCTCTCTCTCTCTCTCTCTCTCTCTCTCTCTCTCTCTCTCTCTCTCACAAAGTAAAATTTGTCCTCGCGCAATAATAATGTCAACTATTAGAATCCGCATAAATTATAACACACTATTCACTTTCCACTAATCCGCAACAGTTCCAAGATCCCTACTCTACAATCTCGCCAGGTGTGACTAACATCTAAGCCTGATGCTGTTGCTTATATAGGCCCCGCAGAGGTTCCAGAATAAATTTCGATATTCGTGGCGGCATACCAACATAATCTGCGTAGTTACAAGAGCTCGAACAGTGTGGAGCCTACATGAGTGCCCAGCCTTGACCGATAAGCTGCACCTGCTCGGACAGCCGAGAAGCGAGTAGAATGACGCTCTCGCCTTTTCCAGAGAGTTTCGTAACTGTCCTAGCAATGTATTGTTTTATTAATTTGTAAATTCAATTGATACGATATGAGAACGTTCTGCGAATGACGGGTGTTAGACTTCCGAATGTAGTTTGGAAATGGAGGCCGTCCAGAAGAAGAAGAAAAACTATCCGGAAGAACGCGTGAGCAAGCCGTAAACAGAGAGAAATGGCGATCAAGTTTGGAGGCTGGGAGGCATTGAAGAAATTTTTGTACCTCCACCCACACACATACACGCGCGCGCGTATACATAAGTGTATACATTACATTCATATTTGCTCACATATATTTAAAACCTAAAGCTCAGAATTTAACTCATAATTTAAATGGACGGTATATGTGCATCTCATGTTATGGATGGTACTGTCCTGGAACAAGTTAGCAATTTTGAATACCTGGGCTACAGTGTGTCTTATAATACAAGCAACGACCTAGTGAATAAGTTGCATAAGTCCAACCTTATGTGCGGGACCGTCAGGCAAACTCTTAAGTCAGCAAGTAAAGGAACACGCCTGAAATTTTACAGGGTATACAGTACTCTCCATTATCGTAGAAGAAACAGAGATATACGGCAGGAACTGAATAATATGAGTGTATACTCTCCATGATCATAGAAGAAACGCAGAATACGGCTGGAACTGAATATTGTTACGACGGTCTACTTGATCGTCGAAGGTACAGTGGAAAACAAAATACAAGACACCAATAAGTCACTAATCACCAGCTTTAATTTTCACAGTGAAACAGTTCGTAATTAACAACACAGTCTCCTACTGTACAACAAATCAAATACAAATTGTTCACACGCAATAAAATGTTAACTAATATTAAAACAAAATTGAATTACAATATACCGCCCGATTATAAAACACAGGACTTCACTAATAATCACTTGAACGCACACAGTAATATCGCCCGATAATAACTCGAACCCCACGTAATATATCGCAACTATACCTGAAAACTAAGGCCGCTGACGCCTTGTATTTATACAACGCTCACAGACCAGAATATTCCAAAATGCGCGATAGCGCCAGTGAGTACGACGTAATTAATTGCGCCCTTTACACAGATCGCCCGGCAGGAGGCTTCCAGAAAAGTCTCGCAAATGCGTCGAGAGTCACGTACGTCACACGTATTCCATTCCGGAACCCTCTGCAACGTTCGATAAACACGTAGATTGTTCTGTGATGTCGTAACACTGCCCCCTCCTTAAGCCTGTTCGTCCCGAACTGGCAAACCGTCTCTGAAGTACTCTGTTTACTCTTCGGCACTGCCCAGTCTCTAACGGTGTCTACTTTATTAGGATCCATGCTAACACCCGCTACCGAAACCAGATTGCCCAGATACTATACTTCCTTCTGGAATATAGAACACTTCTTCGGGCTCAGTTTCAGTTGGGCAACATGAATTCTAGTTAGAACCTCCTTAAGGTTTTACAAATGGTCTTTGAAAGTTTTCCCGATGACTATGACATCGTCTAAATAAACAAGGCAAGTTTTCCATGTCAGGCCTCGGAGTACCAGGTCCATCAATCTTTCAAATGTTGCCGGTGCATTTCAGAATCCAAGTGGCATGACGTTAAATTGGAATAAGCCACTTGGGGTCGAGAAAGCGGTCTTTTCCTTGTCTTCTTGATGAAGACCCACTTGCCAATATCCACTCTTCAGGTCCAATGTGGAAAACCACTGTGCTCCGGACAACGTGTCGAGTGTATCGTCAACGCGAGGTAATGGATAGCAGTCTTTCTTTGTAACATCATTTAACCTCCGGTAGTCTATGCAGAAACGCAATCCACCATCCTTCTTCGCTACCAGTACTACAGGAGAAGACCAAGCACTTGACGAAGGTTCGATTACCCCCTCTGTCAACATGTCCTGTACTAACCGAGACATTTCCTCCTGCTTAGATAATGGAGGCCTTCGAGGAGGTTGTCGTATCGGTGTTGTGTCCCCGGTATTGATGCGATGTTGTACAAGAAAGGCTCTTCCCAGTGACTGTCCCCGAAGCAAAAGAATCTTCGAATTCATGTAAAAACCGTCTGAGTTATTTTACCTCACCCCTTGAGAGGTCGTTAGAAGATCTGTTCAATAATTCCTGCAGTTCTTCTGGTAATTTGGAAGTATCCGAAGCACAACTGGAACTTCGTTGCGTCATTCCGGCTACCCAGGTCACAGGAGTCAATTTGCCTAGGAGTGTATTGCTTTGTAAAGTGACAGCTTGATCCAGAACATTTGCCACTCTAATACTCTAATAGGTACATTTCCGGTTTCGTCAGGTTTTATAAACTTCTGGAAATTAGTGTGCCCTGTGTGTTGACTACTTGGGGTTCGAATATAGAGCACTGGTTGCCCCTAGTATCTACCTCGGTTCTAACCATGAAGATCTTTTCGGAGTTTGGCCGAACAGTTACGGCCACTTGGTTTATGACGTCCATCGATTTTTCTGCTGTCGTCATTGTTGATAGCATTACCTCTTTGCCTCCGATTCTCAAGACATTATTTTTGAAGTCGACTATAAATCCGTATGCGTTCATAACGTCCACACCAAGAGTTGCTTCATCCACAATGTCTGCAACAAGTACTTGATGATTAAACTCAAGTCGACCGAGGTGTATCTCCACTTTTCCAAACACTTTTACAGGCCGTCCAGTAGCTGTTCACAAGCTGCAAGAGCACCAGATTGGTTTGAGATCTTTCACCACGTCGGGGCGCACAATAGAAACGGTTGCGCCTGTGTCAACTGTAATCGAGGTTGGCCTTTCTTGAACAAATCCGGTAACTACCAAGCTCCCGCTGTTTATCTGAAGTGTAGAAATTGCGTATTGTCTAGGGGCTTCGTTCCTCCAGTTAGTCAGCACACGCCCCGTTGTACCGACTATTGCTCGTTTCCCTGCTGCTGAACTCTAACCCGACAATCCCGTTGTAGATGTCCAGGTTTCCCACATCGATAACACTTCGGTGTTTCATCCTTTCTTACTTTATTCTGTGGCGCTGACCGTCATGTCTCTGTTCCTAGTTCTTCTTCCTCATCGTCTGTGTCGTCGCGATCTTTTAGCGCGCACTTTATGACTTGTCCAACCAGACGCTGTTTTGGCGGCCTCAAATTGCAAAGCATGTACCAGGGCGTCCGCACTGTTCTGGTGTCTTGCCATTCGTAACACTTGCTGTAGTTCGTTTTCTCGGACACCGGCAGTAAATGTCTGCATCGCAAAACTCGTTCGAAAATCTGCTGGCGCTTCAGGATAGGCCAGTCTAATTAGTCTGTCGATACTTGCTTCAAACTCTTGAAGGCTTTCCCCGGAATGCTGTCGCCTTGGTATCAACTGGGTGCAGTACACATCTCACAAATGTTTATCAGCATACCGTAATTCCAGAGCTTTTATCAATTCGGCATAGATGTTCTGGCTGTCAGGTGGCACTTTCTGTAGTAATTCTGCCGCAGGTCTTTTAATGCAAGAACGAGTGAAACTGCCTTGTCTTTCTCTGTCCAATTATTTGCGCATGCAGCAGCTTCGAATTGGCGTAAATACGTCGCCCAGTGCGTGCTTCCATCAAAGGTTGGGACCTTGATATGAACTGTCCCAACCGCAGGCGAGGTGACCTTCTCTATTGACTTATTTTCTGTACCTTTCTCTGTGCTTATCATTGGTACAGTCTGTTCACAATGTTGTTTTGGTTGTAACTTCAGGCACTGCTCGACTTCATTTTTAATCTGCTCTTTTATATTTGTAATTGAGTCTTCTATTTTTGTTGACACAGTTTTTTCAACACTCGTGACTGATTTTTCTACTTCAACTATTTTTAATGTGATTGATTCTTGTACCTCTGATATGTTAGTAACTTGCTTATTAAGCTCGCCTCGTAGGAGACCCAACTCTGCAGCGGTTTGTTCTTGTGTCTGCTTTTGCTCCTGTATTAACTCCTTGATGTCTTCTGTTTCACGATTCCGTTCCTCTGCCTCCTGCTTACGTTCTTCTTTTTGTCTTTCTTCTGTTTCTAGCATTAGTGCTTTCTAACGATCCTCAGCCTCCTCTCTTTCCTGCCTGCGTTATTAATCCTGTCGTTTTTCTGCTTCTTCTCTTTCTTGTTTTCGTTCTTCTCTTGTCTTTCTGCTTCTTCCGCCTCCTGTTGGCGTCTTTCTTCTGCTTCCAGAAGGAGGGGTTTCTGTCTCTCTTCCGCTTTCTCTGCATCCTGTCGTCGTCGTTCCTCTGTCTGCAACAACAGCGCCAGGAAACTTTCCATCATCTGACTGGTATCCATTGTTTTCCGATTAATTACGAATTACACTCGTTTTGTACAAAGTGTCCACTGTTTCCACTGTTAACGGTTCTATCCCACTTCTGACACCACAGTTACGACGGTCTACTTGATCGACTTAGGTATAGTGGAAAACAAAATACAAGACACCAATTGAGTCATTAATTACCAGCTTTAATTTTCACAGTGAAACAGTTGGTAATTAACAACACAGTCTACTACAACAAATCAAATACAAATTGTTCACACGCAATAAAATGTCAACTAATATTAAAACATAATTGTATTTATATCACGTCGTGCGGCTTGAGCTGATGGTCTTGCTTGACTCATTTTTCGTCGTGCACATCCTTCAAAAAATACACGACATGCGGATGGATGTCAAAGCTACGCACTGTCGTTTTTGACTTGCTGTCCGTCATGACGTCCAACGGGGATGGTTAGTGCGTAGCCGCTTTACACAGTGTGTAGCATAGATCGATTGTAGGAACGCTATAACACCACAAAGATTACGCAACGCTAAACACAGCGTAACAGCGTCGGCATTGTCGGTAATGTACAAATGTGTGTGTGCACGCGGCGAAAGTACAATTGTTGCGTAGACATTGTTGCGCTGGAGGCTGTTTGATGTCTGTGACTCACTTAACCTCACACACACACACACACACACACAAACACACACACACACACACACACACACACACACACACACACACACACACACACACACACACACACACACACACACACACACACACACACACACACACACACACACACACACACACACAAGACGAGAAGAGACATTGAACACTAGCACCATGCTCTCGGTTTGATAACTTTGATTACAAACTTCCTAGTGGACGACGACTTTTATAAGGATCGTTACTTTCTTTTAATGGTGAATTAAAAAAAAATGGTAATTTACTGTATGAATAATTAATATTTATCCATTGTGGACTATCCGGAGGCTGATTTACAAAAATCACTTACACGTAAACAGTCTTTCTCTACTTTTAGTCCATGAAATTATAAACAAATTGTCCTTGGCCCACATCAACTTCCTTGTACGCTAAACGGGTCACATAGGTAGCTGACTACGCTGTCTGACTATCTTAAGCTACCTCGCTGGAAGAAAGAGGAGTCACACACACACACACACACACACACACACACACACACACACACACACACACACACACACACACACCTTTCAACATGGTCTGTGCAATCGTGTCTGTATTGCTTTATCCTTTCATTCAGGTTGTATATCCCAAGGATGTTCCTTATACCATCATTTCTTAGCCAGTCCCTACGTGATAATTCTAGTATTGATCGTGAAAATCTCATTTCAGTAGCCTATACCCGGTCTCACTGCCAGAAAGGCCGCATGACGCTGTCATCACTTTATAAAATTTCAAAAGAGTATCTCTTCTGATTCCTTCCGTTCAGTCATTCAGTGTTCTTTTCCTTTTTGTAAGCCAGTAAATATGGAAAGTGATTCTGACACTTAGCCATATTGTTTTTGAAGAAGATAGATATTGGCCAATTTTTTTACCATAATTATGACTATTTGTGTAAAATATATCTTTATAATGGACTAAGATTTTATTACAATTATATATACAGTATTTTGTGTAATATTTAACTGTTTTTTTTTTTATTGCTGTAGTGTCTCTACCCTTATCTATGTTATATATTATTATTATTCCGGCTGTAAAATGTTTACACATTTTCCGGAACCAAAGATTACAGAAGTGATTGAATTCTCATCTTCCACTGCTGCTTGTCCATTCAAAGATCTTCAATGTCTCATTCCCTCAATATAGTCTGAATTTCTTCTATCCAGGTGATGGTGGTCTTCTTCTTTTCCTTCTTCCTTGTGGGTCCATTCCATAACTCTCCTCGGCGATCTTTCCTGTGCCATTATTTTCGTGTGTCCACACCATTGTAATTTTTTTGTTTGGATAAAATCAACAATTGAATTTTTCTCATTCATTCTGTCCTTTATGGCTTCATTCCATGTTTTATATAAATACAGTGAAATAAATAGTTTCTATTTTTACCCAAATAGTTTGAATGAGTCATATCCATATTATATAAGGCCTACTGGCTATATACAGTTACAACGGACTTTCAAAATAACCAACACCTCAGAGCCACTGTTAGTCCTTTATAACGGTGGATTGCTGTATTTGTATTTAATAGTCTTACTAATGCATACATAGACATACGTTAAACTACACGCCTGTTATATGAATGCGGTATGTAGCAGTGCCGTGGCGTGGGTACGTAATACTTGTTCCCTGTTGTGATAGGCCTAAAACTTGACCTAAAATTTAATTCGAATTTTGTCTTGTACCAAGTGTTCTTTTTAGAGCATCTTCTATCATTCGCAGGGAGAAGAAAGAGGGTCCCGGTTCAACGGGATCTGACTCTCATTATACTTACACAGAATAAATCGTAACACAAAAAATTTGAATTAAAGCGCCGGATTTAGAGTGTGCGGGCCCCTAGGGTGAGTTTGTGGTGCGGGCCCCCTACTTTGCCTGTGGAATTTCGACAACTCTGGGCGGAACGATTATCCTTTGTTAGTTAATTCACTGTTTAGCTGTGAAGAGCGCAGCACTGTCCAGAAACACCGCCCCTCCCACAACTGATGTAGTAAGGGCTGATCGAAGGCTCGAAGAGTATTCATTTATTTTTGTTACAATAATTTTATTTGCTTAATTTTTATGTGGTGCGGGCCCCTAGGCTGCTGCCTAGTCAGCCTACCCTTAAATCCGGCCCTGATTCTGTGATATGACAAATATTATTTTCTCTTACTTCCAGTGCTGTTGCCGCCGGCAACAGCGGTTACATGGACGTCACGCTACTGGCTGTAAAGTTATATTATATAGCATTATATTGTATTATATATAATAATATAGCCAAGTTATGGTATTCATAAGAAGCACATCTCCTGCGTGCCACCCCCAAGTCACCCGGTCACAAAAACTCGAATACCATTTCTGTAATGAATCGTTTCAAAATGTTCGCAAGATCATTTCGACGGTAATTATCAAGAGAGCGCGAGTTATTTAATTACAGTTTTAAATTGACGTTAGAAGTGACCTCCACCCCGCGGGGTTAATTAATGCAACACAAGAGAAGTTGGATTTTCCGTTACCGCGCGCTGGTCGCGTCCTTACTTTCATAATTTTTTGTTACAACTCCAATAAGACGTCTGTCGGATTTAGTTTTCCGAGCGATGTATGCATATATGCTCAAAACGACACTCCTTATAAATTTCTTCCTGGTTTCCAGGGACACGTTTCTGAACGCCAGAAGAGATCTTTTGTTGAAAAATGCCCCTCTTGCTGTGCAATGCCCCTCTTGCTTGTGCAATGCCCCTCTTGCTGTGCAATGCCCCTCTTGCTGTGCAATGCCCCTCTTGCTTGTGCAATGCCCCTCTTGCTGTGCAATGCCCCTCTTGCTGTGCAATGCCCCTCTTGCTGTGCAATGCCCCACTTGCTTGTGCAATGCCCCTCTTGCTGTGCAATGCCCCTCTTGCTTGTGCAATGCCCCTCTTGCTGTGCAATGCCCCACTTGCTTGTGCAATGCCCCTCTTGCTTGTGCAATGCCCCTCTTGCTTGTGCAATGCCCCTCTTGCTGTGCAATGCCCCTCTTGCTTGTGCAATTCCACTTTTTACATCACTGTCGCTGTGATGTGTCTGATATAATGCAGCTCCGAAGATATTTAAAAGAAGTAACGTGCGCTGGCTTCTTACCATCCAGAAATACCCCAGCCTTCCGTTTTCCAGCTCTGGAACATTTCACCACTTTTGTTTTTTTTATTTATTTACCGTCATGTCGCATATGTCTTTTAGTATCGTGTTCATTTGGTAAAGAGCATTCTGTAGTTTTCCTCGTTTTTTTACTTCCATTTTCCATAAGGAAATGGAAGTACGGTGGTGGCGAAAAAATCGTGTTCGAGATAACGGCTGATTCTGATTGTCCTACCCTCAAAACATGAAGAAAAGTCATTTTCTGAAAAGCGTCTCTGTGTGCGTCTGCCTGCAGAATTTTTTTTATGGCGAACGACAAATGCCGCAAATTCAAACAGAATGAAATAATTTTTTGCAGGTATACCCGAGTTGTAGACGAGACGAGGTATATTGATTTTGGTGAAGATCGGTTAAGTAGAAGGGGTAGTTTACCTGCAACGTTTTATCAAGAGTAAAAGTACTAAATTTTGATAAATAAACTATCCTGAAAAGAAGGTCATAATAATCCACTGTAGAAAGGTAGATGAAATATCTATAAATGAAATGGTAGTTAAAGGGGGAGGGGTTAATTTTCTATAAATAAAAATGATAGTTGAAGGGGGAGGGGATAATTTTGTATATGTGTACTACGTTATCGGCAACAAAGAAGTAGTTTGTTGTTAAAATTCCTTTCCGGACTGTTTGGCCGTGGTCCAATGTTTTCTGCAAAACCAGACGTTTCGGCAGTGCTATCGATTGCCATCATCAGTGAAAATCGAGTGCACTAACGTGCGGTGGTATACGTTAGTGACCACAGTACTGTGGTTAAGGCTGAAGAAAGAAGTAGTTTCTATGGAAATATTTCATTTCGAAAATGATTTTAAATATAAATTTTAGAACATGGATGGTTGTCATGTATGGTTCTCCATACCGATATTTCCTAAAACCGCAATGTCATTTGCAAAACGGATGGTTTCATGATGTCCGCTATAAAATTAATTAATCATTACTTCATTGTTGCTGGTTTCCATGAATTATATACTGTATTTGGATTCAATAGTCTTCATAATACATCCATAAACAATAGGTTAAACTTGATGCCTGTTATATATGTACGGTATACAGGCCAAGCTGTATTATTCATAAGAAATACAGTAGTCTACTTCTCCTGCGTGGCATGCCCAAGTCACTCAGTCACAAACACATCGCACGCCATTGCTCTAATGATTCGTTTCAAAATGTGTCAAGATTAAAAAATAAAAATTGCATCATTTGGACGGTAATTATCAAGAGAGCTCGAGTTATTTAATGACAGTTTCAAATTGACGGTAGAAATGGCCTCCACCCAACAGGGGTTAATAATTAAAGGGACGCAAGAGAAGTTGGATTTTCCGGTGCCGCGCGCTCGTCGCGTCCTTACTTTCATCATTTTTTGTTACAACTCCAACAAGACGTCTGTCAGATTTACTTTTCGCCCAATACTTTTACAAGCGTGACAATTTCCCAAATCCGAGAAATTCAATTTGTTCTTTTTAGAAATATTACTTTCACTTTTACCGTAGAATTAGAAAATACCGAAGGAATTAAAGTTAATTGTAGAATGAATAAATCTGTCTTACGAATTGTAATTCAATTCTTCCCAATTATAAATTAATAAATAATAAAATAATAAACTGTCATTCTTCCCAGATTTTCTTCTTCTTCAATTTTTTAAATTTCCAATTTCAACTTCGGCTTATACTCATAATTTTTTCATCTTCTTTTCGACATGAAATTCATTACTATTTTCTTATTGTTATTTGCTACTTAGTTATAATAATAATAATAATAATAATAATAATAAAAATAATCATCTCATCATCATCACCGTCATCACCTCGTGTGTTACAAAATTCATTATTATAGAAGTTGCAGTTACGTAGTGGACGCCCCCCAGTAGATGATTCATACTCCAGGCGTGCGGACTAGCTGCGCGTGTGTGTGTGTGTTAGTAAGGATCTTCTAATCCCTTAGGTGCCATGCGACTTGGAACGCCGTATAGTTGAAGAACTTCACGAAAATATTACGAAAATATGGTATACAGGGAGTGGATTTTACAGCGAAAAACAAAACTAAAATGTACAAAAAGGACAGCTTCCACTCTAGTCAATTCTTTAACAAATTCTTATACTTGAAAGTAAAGAGTTCCATTGCCAACAACAATGATTAGTATTGGTTCACACACACACACACGCGCGCGCGCGATGTAAATTATAAATAACGCAGGTCATGTCACGGCTAGGTTAGATTACAGTAATCAAGACTGAGCACCGTTGCTGGAGGTTAATTTTGTTGTTACTCTTTTCCCAAATAACATATGATTATTGCGTTTTAAAAGTTATTATTTAATACCAAGACAAATTATAGAAAAAAGCTTTTGTTCTGTACAGATTATTGAGTATTGGTACCCGATTTACTGAAAATAATGTTTACAGCCTTTGTTCCAAACAAGGAGTGATAATAATAATTAGGCCTAACACACACACACACACACACACACACACACACACACACACACACACACACACACACACACTGTCTGTCTGTCTGTCTGTCTGTCTGTCTGTCTGTCTGTGTTAAGTATAGCCTATAAGTAATTCCTCTCAAGTTGAAAAAAGAGCTAAAAAAAGTTTGTGGGACACTTTTTTTTGGATGAATTTCCGGGTTCTTTTGACCATTCTGAATGGTAATTTACAAGTTCGTACAAAGTCCATAGCGTTGCTTATTTTTTTTATATTTTTCCAAATGAATTCTAAAAAATTTACAGAACGACTGAAGTTTTTTAAATTTTTATCAAAGGAAAATGAATTCAAAAAAATTTACAGAACGACAGAAGTTTTTTAAATTTTTATCAAAATATAATCAGAACTATCGTCTGATTGTTGCTAACAATAAGATTTAAAGATTGTAGCGTACAACATAAACGTTTATTTACATAGAACACAGAACCTACGTATATAGTAACCGAGGTCTGGAAAATTCTATTTTTACGCTTATTTTGACCATACAAGTTACCGTGTTTAGAATAACATAATTCGAACCTAACTGTACAATGCGAGGATCCGTGAGACCGTTGTAAAATATGTATATAAATAGCTATATAAATTAATAGTTAAATATAATATATAAATATGACACAAAATATATAATATAATCAACACAAAAGATGACACAACTTTCAAAGTACTCAACATTGAAAATACACAAAATACTTATAGGGTATATATACCACAATCACACACAATAATACCAATTTAAAATACCAAATACCAACAGGAAACAATAACAACAACCAACCAACACACAAGTACTCCACAATATTCAAAATTAAGAAGGCTGAGGATGGGAACACTAGGTGTTCCGAAACATGTTCCAAGTAAGGAAAAAACATCTTGAGGTAAAGTTATTATAAATATTAGGCTAAATATATTAAATAATATACAGGGTGTCCCGGGAGGAGAGGGAAATAATTTGAGAAATGGTTCTATAGTGTAAAAGAAGAAGAAAACGTGTTTTTAGGTTAGAAGTACAATAACTTTGTTAAATGACTAATAAATGCATCAAAGTTAAAAACAAAACTTGTAAAGAATTTAATTCTGAGAAAAACTTTGTAAATAAAGTCAATAAAAATCAACAAAAAATTCCAACTGTTTCCAATTTTCCAAAATTTGTTTGTAGGCAAAGATTTTTCTGTTTTACGTCGGATATCATGAAACTTATGGGAGATACAGTTCTGCGACCTATTTTATTCGATTTTTCAGGTCACAAACCATAAGAAACAATGGAATTCGCCCCTTCCCAGAATTTCACAAAGTCTTCATTTACCCGGGAACCGAAACCCGGGCGAAATCTTTCGCTAGCCGTAACTCGCTTACAAAGCGTTTCCGGACATATGTTTATATGAACTTTTCTTCTTCTTTTACACTATAGAACCATTTCTCAAATTATTTCCCTCTCCTCCCGGGACACCCTGTATATGAATTAAAAGAAAAGATGTATTAGAAATTTATATTTATTGATGTCATTTTTCTAATTCACTCCGGCATTGTGTTTTGCTGTTTCCCGCCGAAAGGTTTTCAACAACGTCTCGGCAGATCCATCTTTACCATCTTCAGGTAGATCGCTACATTCTTAACTCTCTCTCTCTCTCTCTCTCTCTCTCTCTCTCTCTCTCTCTCTCTCTCTCTCTCTCTCTCTCTCTCTCTCTCTCTCGCACTCGCTCTCGATACTTGGTTCCTTTTCTTTACTTATACACATACTTCGCTGACACGTTTATGGTTCATCATTATCGCCAGAGTTATTCAAAAAATTTTATATATTGAAAATATTTAGTTTCTTTATTATTCACTGCCAGGTTAATTTTGATCTACTCTTTACGCATGTTGATTTAGATGTTTAATGGCGAATTATAGTATCGTCACCACCACCATCATCATCATCTTCACCAAGGATTAAACCACAATTGTTTGTTCCGGTCCCCGGCAGACAGACTACAGCTGGTCACTCCAACGCTCCTTCGGACGTCCCATACCTCTCCGTCCTTTCGGCTTATAACTCAATAGTTGTTTGGGCATGCGGCAGTCATCCATTCGGCTAAGATGTTTCAACCATTTTCGCTGATACTGGGCGATCGTATCGAGTATAGTCATAATCAGTGGCGAAGCTAGTAGTTAATGAATGGGTAGGCAAAAATCTTATCTTAAATTTTTTTTTAAGTAATCACTAAAAGGATGGTGGTTCAAATCGGACGCTGAGGTAGAGTTTGCTGTAAGCGAATGGTTCCACAAACAGCCGTAAGAATTTTACTAGCAGGGAATCTACAGGTTGATGCAACAGTGGAACTCATGTCTTAATGTTAATGGAGGCTTCTTTTAAAATCGTTGAATAAAAAATGCTTTACAGCTCTATACGTGTTTCTATTGAACAATCCTTGTATTAGTTATACACAATAATACAACTGACTGAACTTCAAATTTTTAAACTTGATTAGTTTCTATCAACAAACCAACAACCTTTGTTTGGTTATATGTTTAATGTTACAAATAATTCAAATAACAATCTTGATCATCTGTTAGTTCAGCGGAATAACAGGGACACTTTTAATAACCGCATAAAATAAACACACTTATAAACAACACAGCGCGCTTTAACTTGAATGTTTGGACCGCAGAAGTGAGGCATGCCTCAACGCTCAATGTGTACAGCACGGGACAATCCCCCCTCCCTTCACTTCCCTATCTCTCCGGCACATTGCTTACATACGATGTATACAAAAAACGCTGTGGCAAGTTCAGGTTGCCTCATTCGCTTTACACGAGCTATGCCGAGTTCCACCTGTCACCATCTAGCGGTCGCTCAGCAAAGCTCGTTTCGGCCTAATAAATTTTACAGTCGCTGTAACAATGTATAATCTTTACGTTGTGTAGTTCATACGTATTTACAATTTTTATTCTACAGAATTTTTTAGGGTAAAATCAGGGGTCAATTGCCTCCATGTAACTTCGCCACTGGTCATAATATTCACTTGCTGCCGTACATCGACATTTCTTCTGCGATCTTGAAGACTATATTCTGCCATGTGCCTGAGAAATCTCATTTAGGCCGCTTGAATAACGGCTGGCCTGAGATTAGGCCGCTTGAAAAACGGCTGGCCTGAGATTAGGCCGCTTGAATAACGGCTGGCCTGAGATTTCGTTAAAGTCCAAGGGCCTTTCTTTACTCATTGATTTTAGAATTCCCCTCACGGTCCCACACACATACGGTTGGACTTACGCAGCTTCTTCACCACATCACTGTTTCTAATGTAAGACACATTATAGGCCAGATATTCAAAATTACTGACCTGTTCCAGAACAGTACAACAAATTTTGCTCGTAAGAAAAGGTCGTTGTTTTACCTTACTGACATTTTTGCAGATACAAAGGTTTTGTAAAATATATAAAAACACTTGGTAAGTTTCACAATTTTTTTTTTTTTTTTTTTTAACTCTGACGACTGTAATTGATTGTAATTTTTGCAGATTACAATCAAACCATTTCCTTATCGAAAACAAAAGTTATGGCTTTTTTCTGCGGGCAAATCATATTACAACAAAAACTGTCATACAGGACTCGCCAATAGAACAGTTGCCAGATTTCAAGTATCTAGGGTGTAGCATCAGATACCAAGATGATAAGTAGGTTGAAAGGAAACTTGGTCTCTTCCAGTCGCTTTGTGGCTGTATCATAAACACTTAAAGAAGACAACAAGGGAAGACACAATTGAAATATTATAATGTAATGGCCATACCTCAACTACTGTATTGTAGTGACACTTGGATACATCTAGGTACAAGAAGCGGAATATATCTAGAAGGTATATCTAGAAGATATATCTAGAATACAAGGAGCGGAAATGAGGTTCTTGAGGGCTGTAAAGTGTTGTACCAGGAGAGATCTTATCAAAAATGCTCATATTAGAATGGAGCTAGGCATAGCTGAAAGCTTAAATGAGAAAATCTCCCGGTAAAAAAACGTAGAGAGAATGGATCCAACTAGATTTGCAAGAAGAGTCCTTGACTGTCATCCTAGGGAGAAGAGAAGTGTGGGAAGATCCCGTAAGCGAGACTAGAACAGGCTACTAGCCTAAGCCTTAAAGGATGACGACGAAGGACGACGGAATCAGCTCCATGAGAAGTCGTTACCTTGGTCCCTAATACGGACATCTGTAATCCGAAATCCTTGTACATCCAACTCAGTGAGTGTACAGCCAACCGCATCCAGCAAGCCGGTTTTCGAGTTAACAGCCTGGTCATCAGCAAACAACAACACGTCAACTGCAGAGTTGTCAATCACAAAGTGTTCCGGAAGTTTGCTCTGCCAGGAGTGTATGACCAGTGGCGAAGTTACATGGAGGCAATTGAGGCAATGCCTACCCTAAAAAATTCTGTAGAATAAAAATTGTAAATACGTATGAACTACGTAACGTAAAGATTATACATTGTTACTGTGACTGTCGAATTTATTAAGCCGAAATGTGCTTTACTGAGCGACCGCTAGATGGTGACAGGTGAGATTCGGCATAAAGCGAATGAGGCAACGTGAACTTGCCTCAGCGTTTTTTGTATACATCGTATGTAAGCAATGTGCTGGAGCGATATGGGAAGTGCGGGGGAGGGGGGTTGTCCCGCGCTGTACGCATAGAGCGTTGAGGCATGCCTCACTTCTGTGGTCCAAACAGTTAAGTTAAAGCGCGCTGTGTTGTTCATAAGTGTGTTTATTTTATGCGATTATTAAAAGTGTGCCTGTTATTCCGCTGAACTAACAGATGATCAAGATTGTTATTTGAATTATTTGTAACATTAAACATATATACACAAAATAATCAAGTTTAAAAATTTTAAGTTCAATCAGATGTATTATTGTGTATGACTTAGGCCTATACAAGGAATGTTCAATAAAAACACGTTTAGAGCTGTAAAGCATATTTTATTCAACGATTTTAAAAGAAGTCTCCATTAACATTAAGACATGGGTCCCACTGTTGCACTAATCTGCAGATTCCCTGCGAGTAAAATTCTTACGGCTGTTTTCGGAACCATTCGCTAACAGCAAACTCTACCTCAGCGTCCGATTTGAACCACCGTCCTTTTAGTGACTCCTTAACAAAAATTTAAGGTAAGATTTTTGCCTACCCATTCATTAACTACTAGCTTCGCCACTGTGTATGACACTGTCTATATACAACATAAACAAATTAAGGTACCGTACGTCTGTCACACGTGTAACTAACTATCTATAAACTACACAGCGTGTTTACAGTAATTAATGTCAATTAGTCTAATGAATGTACTAGTACTAACGAGCGTCGTACAGCGAAACCTTTGTCGTTTGTGTTACAACACCAGTAAACAACACTATAATTTGATTAACAAAGCGCAACGCATTAATGTTTATAACTGTTGTGGCTGACCACAATTACCATATACTGTGTACTGAGCTGAGGAGTGGCCTTGGGCGACACGGAACGTGACATTGAGCAGTCAATCATAACATACTTTATAGTGTTGTTTGTGTTCTAGGAAGCGGGGCTGATTCCAACGCAGACGTATTTAAGTGAGGAATGCCAAACGGGGGCAACGATTCCAACTCGAGCTGGTTTGTTTATGACAAAACCATCTTGATGGGGGGGGGGGTCCGTCCGTTAACGGTGGAAGAGTTCGTCTTCAGACTTTCTGTGAACCTCTTTTCTTCCACGCGGCTACGGTTGCCAGATCGAATATCAGAAAATCCAAGACAGGTGTTAATGTAGTCGGACAGCAGTTTTTTTACAAGAACACTGCTCTCGGCGGCGTTCTCGTGGTTTCTACTTATAAAACCTCGAACGATGAACTCCTTGTCGGCGACCTCTGCGTCATCTTCGATTCCCACCGTATGTCGAATCCGCCGGGCAACGGTGGTTGGTCCAGCGCAACCCATGTTCTTTCCCACTAAGCTGGACGCGGCTCCAGATGTTTTCAGGATATTGCGGTTATACCCAGGGCATTGCGGCCCATCAGTCTTATATCCGCTACGTCCAAGGTTTTGAGCGTCTTGGACAGCGTCGTGTACGAGACCATTTAATTATCTTTGACGTGCTAGTCCCCGAACAGTTCGGCTTTCGTGTGCGATATTCCAACACTGGAGCGGTCGTGGCGTAGTGGCTAGCGTGTGGCGCTGCTACGCTGTCGGCGCGGGTTCAATTCCCGCCGGGGGCCATCTGATTTAGATACGACCGTTCCCCCTCGCAAGGCAATGGCAAACCAGCGAGAGGTATCCTGCTTAGTATAAACCTTCCCCAACTATGCCGTTCGGATCCGGCGTTAAACTGTATGTCCCATATACCTGTGAGAGAATCAGTACCACACGCACCACGGGTATATGCGAGGAGGGTACAAACCAGTCGAAGACTGAAGGACTACGAATTCCACCACTAATCTGCTGATGAGAATGGCTGGGTGAGAAAGCCTTCGAGAGCGTATGCACGATGGGCTTCCAGATCCCAGACTGGTACCTTCATCTGATCGCTAGCTTTCTGACGGAGAGGACCTTCTGCGTGAGAGTAGGCGATTATGTCTCCTCCGAGAGACGAATCACTGCTGGTGTCCCACAAGGTAGCCGTCAACGACGTGCCGAGACAGCCTGGAGTCCAGGTGGCCCTCTTTGCGGACGACACGGCTGTATTTACAGCCGATCGCAATGTAGACCCGTGCTGTCTTACGACTGCAGCGCCAGCTCGACTCGCTCGGGGACTGGACTGATAACTGGAGGGTGTCTCTAAACGCGAACAAGAGTGTAGCCGCTCTATTCTCTAAGCGACGGAAGAGCACTGTTAGGCAACTACGCATCGGCAGAACGTACTTGCACTGGTCCAACGAAGTAAAGTACCTCGGTGAACACCTCGACCGTCGAGTCACCTGGCGTACCCACGCTCAGACAGTTTTTAAGCGAACACCCGCTCGTCTGAGCTTACTGTTTCCGCTCCTGATCAGCTCAACCATGACCAGGAAATTGGGCAAGATGGTCGTCGGCGCGTATTTGCTGCTGGTCATTACATACGCTTGCCCGGTCTGGGGTTACCTCGCCGCAATGCATAAAAAGAAACTGAAAAACGCGTCATAACTGACAAAACTTTGTATCACTAGAGTGGATAATAAGGTAATTATATAATCATAAAAAGAAGTGCAGAGCGTCCCCGACAGGGGTCTTAGGCTAGCCGATTCTCATCTCGCCTTCTAAGGAGAGGATTTATCGTCCGCTTCTTAGATGACACCTTCAGGCGGTTTGCATGCAAATCTTATGCACGTGCGGCGAGGTTCCCAGACCAGTCCTCTAGTGGCTGGGCTGGGCAGGTACCGTATACGTCCAGGCGATTCGTGGAAACGGCCTCGGTGTATACTGCGCTAGCACAACAGCCGAGAACGGCCTGCTACAGAACAAGTCGCCCTACTTAGGCAGGGCCATGAGGCGGGAGCTCCTGAAGGCAACTTGGAACTCAGACTCCTTGTGGCACAACCACACAGCCCAGAGTCACTCAGTTAGTAATTAACGGCTGCGAACAGCGGTTCAATAAAACCGCTTGTTTTATTCATAGCAACCGTGTACACACTTCCTGGTTATAATTTATTGCAGACAGTCCCGGCAAATAACGTATGCAGTTCGTTGTGGTGAAGTTCAACTGGACAAACGAGTACTAACAAACAAGTTTCAACTCTGTACACACATACACGCCTGCTTACGTAAGTATTAGTTTAGTCTGACTGTGTTTCTGAGTTATCATTTGGTGCGGATTGCGATTTGCATTTCAAAAGCTGTAGTTGAGGAAATATGGATGGCGAGTGGTCTAGTCCTTAATAAAATGTATGTTCACATGATTTCATCCCATTTGTTTGTGTAATGAGTGACATCGGAGTCTTGGGTCTAGTCTCTGGTATTTCATCTCGTCCTTTGTATTTCGTTTTATCTTTCATTCTTTCCTTTCCATATTAGGACACCTTTGCTTGCGTCCGTGATATGAAAACTTGTTAGATAACGTTGAAATACAAGCAACGACGTTGTCCATAAGTTGCATAAGTTCAACCTTATGTGTGGGACCATCAGGCGAACTCTTAAGTCAGCAAGTAAAGAAACACGTCTAAAATTCTACAAGGTTAAATGCCTTCCACATGCCCTTCACACTCTTCTTTGTGGGTCTGAGAATTGGACTTTAACTAACTAACTCCGGCCAGTCATATCCAAGCGGTTGAAATGAGATTTCTCAGGCACGTGGCAGGGTATACCCTCCATGATCGTAGAAGAAACACAGATATACGGCAGGAACTGAATATTATGAGTATACTCGACAGGATTGCACGGTATCGGTTGAATTGGTGGGAACATCTTTGCCGAATGGATGAGTGCCGCATCCCCAGACAACTATGGAACTATATAAGTCGAGGGGACGGAGAGGTATGGGACGTCCGAGGAAGCGCTGGGGTGACCAGCTCTTCTCTTGGACTGTTTGAGACCAGAACAAACCATCCTTTGTTTACTCCTTACTCCTTGAAGAAGATGTTAGTGATAATGATAACTTTGAAAGAAAATAAATGTTATCGAAAATACTTTTATATCAATGGAGGACTTTGGAATACTCAAGAAGTTCGGTGCTGAAGTTGGATGATTTGGAAAATCTTGGTGTTTTCGAGAGGAAAATTCTGAGAAGAATTTATGGACCAGTGTGGGACGGAGAAATGTGGAGGATAAGAAAGAATCGTGAACTAAGAGACCTTTATGGAGAAGCGGACATAGTTGCGGTAGTGAAGGTGTAAAGGTTGAGATGGTTCAGGCAAGTGGTTAGGAAAGCCGGAGGGAGTAATGAGGAGAGGGCGTCCGAAGAGGAGATGGTATGAAGATGTGGAAGGGGATCTGAGGGAGATGCGAGTGGCAGGTTGGAGGAGTATGGATCTGGACAGAGATGAATGGAGGAGAATCACTGAGCAGGCCAGGGTTGTACAGGGACCGTAGCACCAGAAGAAGAACACATTATATACCGGCCCGTAGTAAATTGTTTCTGTCTCAAGACAGTTCGGCCGGCCACACCTCCGGAGGCCATCCTCAGTAGCAGTGGTGGATGGTGTTAAGGTTGCTCAACCACCAATATAGAATAACTAAACTGTAAAATAATGTACGAAAACATTAAACAGTTAAAAGTGTCATCAATTTAAACGGAAATCGTGTTAGTTTTTTGTGCGGCTAAGTTCACGTGAAGGAGATCCCCTGTAACTCTGGAAAGCAAACGCCTTATCTACAAAGCCATACTTAAGCCAACCTGGACATATGGCATCCAGCTGGGGGAGCCAGGGGGACAGCGAGTACTTCAAATGTCGAGATTTTACAACGATTCCAGAATGTGGTGCTCCGAGCTATGGTCAACGCTACTTGGTACGTACCGAATAATGTCATCGAGAACGACCTCCAAGTGACTTCTGTCCGTCATGAAATCAAACGATTCTTCGTTAACTACAGTAAGAGACTAGCAGCGCACCCCAACGAACTAGCTCAAAAGCTCATGGAAGACGCAGGCACCAACACATGAAGGCTCAAACGCCACAAACAAGTGGACATTCCGGCTAGATTTATGTAATATTAGTACTTATTGTCACCGATTTTGCCAAATGTTTATTTTGTAAACAGATTGGAAAAAAAAAGTTCAATTCAAAGGTGGTTGTACGCCGATTGCAACTTCAAGACTAAATGGCAGAGCTTACTACACAAACATACGGGAGGGCGTGCGTTACTCTTGTGCCGGTTCGCTTGTGAACCGGCGTTTGGATAAATAGAATTCGATATAGAAAAAAATATTTATTTTGTCTGCCGCGAAATAATTACGTGGCGTCAATCCGTTAGACCGTGGTGCCTTTTGCATGCGAAAGCTACCTGTTGGGGTAACTGCGTAATTCGGTTCTTCGGAGCTATGCGTGCAGGCCGAAGTTTGGTCGAGTTTGGCCTGCCGACCGGGGCATAGCGTATCTTTCCGACAGGGCTGAAGTTTCATTAATTGTCGTATATTTCTATTCTTTATGGCTAGATAAACTCGCACAGATCTGCGGTAAGTAAATTCAGAATGTATATTATGGATTGCTTGAAATAAAATGTGGATTTGAGCGTTATGTGAGTGGATGAAAATGGATAGGTTTTAGATTGATAACTTAAAGTATTAATTGCAAGTCCCGTCTCACTGGACCCAGCACATTGTATGCTTCTTCTAGGCCCTCTGCGCCTAGTTCTAAATATCTAGTAGCCTCTCCCAAACAAATAAAAATAAGGAGGGGTTACACTCTTCATGATGTCCCAGTGCTTCATATGTAAGCTTTCGCAATGCTCTAGTAGGAGCGTTGTAGCGCATCGTTAGTTGTGTCATGAAATGAGCTACAACTTTCTTGATTTGGAAACCTGTGTCCGATTTAGCGTTTGTACGTTAGTCAGGGGCCGGCCCCAGGGCTTCTGCCGCCCCGAGTGCCACCCCCTCACTATTTTAACTTTGAACACGTTCACGCGCACACTAGACCTACTCTAAAGATACGGCGATTGCCTTCAAATGACGACTAGGAATGTTTGCATTGTTGTGTTTATCAAATAACTGGAACTTTTTCGCGTTTACGATGCGGCGAACGGCTACAATAAAAATTGTAGAGACAATACAAGGAATCGTGAGACAATAAAAATGTATGCCTGTGACTTAAAATTAAAAATTAAAATACTAACTAAAATTCATTATGATCGAAATATAACAAAAGTTATGTATCATATAACTTAGTTAAGAAATACTCGTCTAGCGTTTGCACTGCCAAACTCCTTTATGACTTCGTTGTAATCAAGTGATTCAGCTAACTGAAGTTCTATAGATACAGTCGCCAGACCACTAGTATCTGCTGATGACTCATCCAAGGTAGCATTCATTGTCAGGTTTACGTTCTCTCGTTCACGAGCTTTCGACTCCTCGTTAAACTCCGCGAATAACTTATATGTAAAGTAATTCTTACTGATCTTACATATTGTGATGAAATTAAGTGAATATTTTATTTTTTCCCCTCAATTTCAAAACTTAACATCCCGGAATCTGCCGCCCTGGAGCCGCGGGACTGACGTTAGTTGAAGATAAACGTGACTCGTTGCTTTGTTGAACAAGTAAAGTAATACTCAGTATTACCGTATTTGATGTGTACAACAACTAAATATAATAAATATTTTTTATAACAAGTAAAACCTTTATTATTTTCTTTATTTATTTATGTGTCGGTATATTGGAAATAAACATACCGATCTATAATTACTTTTGAAACAGCATTAAATACTGAAGTTTAATGAAGAAATTTGTGTTAGTGGTTGAAATCACAATCAGAATGATCAATATTGCACACCACTATATAAAAATTATTCCGATTAGCGCTTTCAAGCTTCACAGCTCATCGTCAGATCAGGAATAGACAGAAAATATATAATACCCAACCCTTCACCCCTCTCCCCCACCCTGCTCACCCATAACAAACTAAAAATTAATTACCCTTCCCCACCCCCTAAACTCTGTCTCACCATCTGTACAGTTACATATTTTTCTAGTAAATTCCTTGTGTGTGTGTGTGTGTGTGTGTGTGTGTGTGTGTGTGTGTGTGTGTGTGTGTGTGTGTGTGTGCATCCTTTTAAACTACCCTCTTCCTCTCCACACACGTGGGCCAGTCAAAGTGTACGTAGGGGAGACAGGACGAAAATTCGCATGCAGGTTGTCTGACCACAAACGTGGAGAAGGTAATAGAACAACCAATTCGTTATATGCAAGACATTTCATAGAAGACAACCACAAGTTTGTTAATCCTTTGGAAGAATACGAAATTGTAAAAGTAGTAAATAACACAGTTGAAAGGAAGCTTAGAGAGGAGTTAGAAATATTGAAAGAAAGAGAAAAAGGGTTAGACAATTTAATTAATATTAAAATTAAATTTGATAATGAAGAAATATTTTATAACATGATTAAGAAGTAAATGAGAGAGGGCAGATAGATAAGATTAAGAATTGTATTTCATAGTACTAATTGGTTGTTTTAAAATAAGGGTGTGTGACTGACCCACGTGTGTGAAGAGGGAGACGGGTAGGTTTAAAAGGATGCACACACACACACACACACACACACACACACACACACACACACACACACACACACACACACACACACACACACACACACACACACACAAGGAATTTACTAGAAAAATATGTAACTGTACAGATGGTGAGACAGAGTTTAGGGGGTGGGGAAGGGTCATTAATTTTTAGTTTGTTATGGGTGAGCAGGGTGGGGGAGAGGGGTGAAGGGTTGGGTATTATACATTTTTGTCTATTCCTGATCTGACGATGAGCTGTGAAGCTTGAAAGCGCTAATCGGAATAATTTTTATATAGTGGTGTGCAATATTGATCATTCTGATTGTAAATACTGAAGGTTAACTATAACACTTACTGTCTGACAATAACATTTCAATACTGTCGTTTGAATTGACTTTCAATAACAATTTCTACACTTTTACATACATCGTCGATTTCTTCCATTTTATAAGTATTTATGAGTCGTAAGTCGTTCTCAGATTTACGACTTTATAATTATCAGCACTTTATTTTGTCATCAGCATGCTCTATCGTTATGAGTAAAGTAGATTAGAATAGAAAAACAAATTAAAAAAAACAGCCGTGAATCCCACCAGCGAAGGCGCGGTAAGGATGCAACATGGTGGAGCAGGCGTGAGCTGCTTGTCCTTGGAGCGACTATTAAATTCAGCGTGAGAATAAGCGAAAAGTCTTTATTGATCTTTTTTTTAATTACTCTGATGTTGATGATGATGATGATGATAACGACCGTGTCCACGAAATATCTATATAGGTATATTAAAGAAATAAAACAGGAAATACAGACTTGAAAAAAATTGTTATAATAAAATTATTAGTAATAATAATAATAACGGTAACTAGTCGGTCTCAATTTACGCTACATTCAATAAAAGTCTGCTGGCAGTTGTATTTGTTCAACTCTGCATTCATATTCAGTCAGTAGTGTGACCAAGATTAATTTTAATTAAATTACTACCCGAGCCGCGGGTGATAACTTGAAGCCTGCCAGCCAAACTACTTCTCTGACATCAGTGAAATGTAATTTGCTCTACCCAAGTCTCCGCGGCTTCGGCCCTACCATCGGTTTATTAATACAGTCTGTTTAATACTTAATTAGAAAATGTATCTGGCAGAGGATTTTGAAATGTTGCCGTGGAAGAACATGGAATTATGTACACTGTATTTGAATGCAGTGTTGGATTTTGTTTATTAACAAACAAAAATTTATTTGATATTATTGCTTACAGTAATTAGAAGTACTATACCCACACCAGTTTTGCTACCGAGACGCCTGAGAAGCGGCGGGTCTACTGAATGATAGTGCGTGCTTGTGTTGGTGGGGTATTACTGGTTCTGAAAACGTATTTAGTTGTAATTTTGTGCGCGTATTAGATTGATCGTTCGTACATTTTATGTAAGTGAAATTTATTGAATATTTTGTTAAAGTGTGTTATTTATTCGCTACAAGAAATACCTTGTGAGAGACAGTCAAGTCACACTGAAACCGTGTTGAACGTATTTTGAATGTGTAGTATTACAGTGATGCGTACAGTGGAATGGAATACGTCACCACATTCCTTGTTCGGTAGCAAAGGTGAACTGCTGATACTATTCATATTGTTATCCTGAGGATATAGACATAGATTGGAATTAATTACAATAATGTGAAATGTGTAACGTAGTGTTTGTTAATTTTATGGTTTATTGGTACTGTTTTGTTGAGGGAAACCAAAGCGTTGTTGGTCTCCTAACAAAATTTATTGTTATCAAATAATTACTGAATCATTAAATTAATACAGAGTTATCGATTGAGTCAAGAGAGAAGTACAATTGCTTTAATCTGTGTTGAAGATGATGACGAAGTATTGTAAGAGTGAGGACTGGGCTCGCAATGATGAAGACGATGATGAAGTATTGTAAGAGTGAGGACTGGGCTCGCAATGATGAAGACGATGACGAAGTATTGTAAGAGTGAGGACTGGGCTCGCAATGATGAAGACGATGACGAAGTATTGTAAGAGTGACGACTGGGCTCGCAATGATGAAGACGATGACGAAGTATTGTAAGAGTGAGGACTGGGCTCGGAATGATGAAGATGATGACGAAGTATTGTAAGAGTGAGAACTGGGCTCGCAATGATGAAGATGATGACGAAGTGTTGTAAGTGTGAGGACTGGGCTCGGAATGATGAAGATGATGACGAAGTATTGTAAGAGTGAGGACTGGGCTCGGAATGATGAAGATGATGACGAAGTATTGTAAGAGTGAGGACTGGGCTCGCAATGATGAAGATGATGACGAAGTATTGTAAGTGTGAGGACTGGGCTCGCAATGATGAATATGATGACGAAGTATTGTAAGAGTGAGGACTGGGCTCGCAATGATGAAGATGATGACGAAGTATTGTAAGTGTGAGGACTGGGCTCGCAATGATGAATATGATGACGAAGTATTGTAAGAGTGAGGACTGGGCTCGCAATGATAAAGATGATGACGAAGTATTGTAAGAGTGAGGACTGGGCTCGGAACGAAGTTCAATGTCGGAAAAGTGAAGTGACGAGATTTAGCAAGAACGAAGGCTTACTGAAACATTAAATAATTACTAAACATGAGGTTATAAACACTGGACCTTTCGGCGAATTTTACAACTGGTAACTATGCAGAATGGCAGCACCTACACTACTGTGTGGTTCTGGAACTTGGGTCGTAAAGAAAAAAGATGAACAGAAGATACAAACAGCAGAAATGAAATTTCTGAGACCAGTTAAAAGGTGTAATAGACGAGATTATATAATAAATGAAGTGCTAAGAAGTGACTTAAATATTTTTGCAGTTAATGAAAGGATTAAAAAATACAGAATAAAATGATTTCAACACATCAGTAGAATCCCGAAGATGGCGAAAGATTACAACCTTAGAGGCAAAAGAAAAGTTCTACTAGTAATTTTATACAAACCACTATGTTGTCTTTGGTATTGACGAGCGCTTTCGGCAGTCAAGCCATCTTCAGGTCATTTACCAACAGAGAAATATGAAACCGTTCACTTCTTACATACCGTTTTACCGGACCTATCTAGCCCCGCCCCCTGACGGAGTAACGTATTACTTAGCTCTACCCATAGTGGGTTTCTAAATGACCCATAGGTCATGTAAATGACCTGAAGATGGCTTCACTGCCGAAAGCGCTCGTCAATACCAAAGACAACATAGTGGTTTGTATAAAATTACTAGTAGAAATATTTGAGACCAGTAACACTCCAATACAACAATAGAAGAAAAGTTGGTAGAGCTAAGGAAAGGTGGACTGTGGAATAGAAACAGGCCGCTAAAGCCTAAAACCGTTAAGAAGATGATGATGATGATGATGATGTAGCTCTGCAGTTGACACGTTGTTATTGTTTGTTCATGACCAGATTATCGTGTCGAACTCAAAAGCGGCTTGCAGATGGCTGTACAATCATTGAGTCGAATCTGCAAAGATTTCGTATTACAGATCTATACACTGAAGGCCAAGGTCATGTCTTTTCATGGAGCTGATCCCACATGAGCAAATCGTCGCAGATACTACCGTTCTGGAGCAGATGAGTAATTTCGAATATCTGTCTTACCTTACAAAAAGTGATGTGGTGAAGAAGCTACACAAGTTCAACCATATGTGTGGACCATCAGGAGAACTCTAAAATCAACAAGTAAAGAAACAAGCCTAGAATTCTACAAGGTGATGGCTCTTCCCACACTTCTTTATGGGTCTGAGAATTGGACTGTAACGAAAGGCCAAACCAGTCGCATCCAAGCGGCCGAAATAAGATTCCCCAGGCGCGTGGCACGATGTACTCTTCACCATCGCAGAAGGATTGCAGATATACGGCAGGAACTGAATATTATGAGTATAATGGATGTTGCTCAACGCTCTCGAATATTTCTAGAGTTAGTCTTTGCAATGCGAAGTGCTGCTGGTATAGGAATCGTAAATGTGTTTTTTGAACGAAGAAGTGGACTGTATAATCTGAGTTAACTAGCCATTTATTAAAGAATTATATAATGAAGCGCAGGCACATGCAATTACGTGTGGCGTACATTGCCAAGATACATAACGATAGAAGAACGAAAAATTGTATACAGAAGTTACATTATTGAAATTCACATTGCCGCGGCTAGCAAATGGAAGTGAGTACTGATCAGATGAAAGGCTGAGTTTTAACTAACTAATTGTCGCAGCCCGACGTAGCAAACTGTACTTTAAGCGAATGACGTAAGTGCGTGGGCTGATTGCGCGCGAGTATGTAAACAGATACAAAGGTTTAACAGATATGATTGTCCAATGTTGGAACAACTTCATCGAATGGATGACTGTCGCATCTCCAAACAACTACGGAATTATTAGTCGATAGGATGGGGATCGATGTGGGACATGCGAAGAAGCCAGCTCTAGTTTATCTGCTTGAGACCGGAACAAACCATTTTTGGTTTAAATCTTACTGCTGCTGATGGTGAAGATGATTAAATAATTACTGAAATTCTATTTGGATTTTCGTGGAACTGATCCCGTACGGGCAAAAATTGTTATACATGGTACTGTCCGGGAACAAGTTAGTAATTTTGAATACCTGGGCTACAGTGTGTCTTATAATGCAAGCAACGATGTTGTAATTCATCGCTTACATAAATTCAACCTTATGCGCGGGACCATCAGGCGAAACCTTAAGTCAGCAAGTAAAGAAACACGCCTAGAATTGTACAAGGTGATGGCTCTTCCCACACTTCTTTATGGGTCTGAGAATTGGACTTTAACGAAAGGCCAGACCAGTCGCATACAAATGGCTGAAATAAGATTTCTCAGGCACGTGGCAGGGTATACTCTCCATGATCACACGGAAACACAGATATACAGAAGGAACTGAATATTATGAGTAAGCCTATACTCAACAGGATCGATGGCCCAGTATCGGCTGAATTGATGGGACCATCTTTGCCGAATGGATGACTGCCGCATTCCCAAACAACTATGGAACTATAAGCTGAGGGGACAGAGAGGTGTGGGACGTCCGAGGAAGGGCTGGAGTGTCCAGCTCTCATCATTGCCTATTTGAGACCGAAAAAACCATCCTTGGTTTAATCCTTGAAGATGATTATGACTATTTGGGTCTAGGGACACATATGACATTTTATCAGACAGTAGCTGATCCGAATACTGCTGTACAGGGCGCAGAGCCTAATCCGTGGAGCGAAGAAAAAGAAGAAGATAATACACTCATGAAGAAGCTTAATAATATCTTCATCGGTTACTGTATATCGCCTTCCCAAAACTTCTCTATGTGTCTGAGAAATGGACTTTAACGAAGTCCAAGGGCGGTAGTATTCAAGCGGCCGAAATGAGATTTCTCAGGCACGTGGCCAGGATATAGTCTTCAAGATCGTAGAAGGAATTTAGATATTCATAAGGAAGTGAATATTATAGGCTAAGTAGTATAATCTATAGGGCGGCCCAATGTCGGCTAAAATAGTTGGAACATCTTAACCGGATGGATCCCCAAACAATCAACTTTGGGATTATAAGGCGAAAAGAGGGCGGGAGAGGTGTTGGTTGAAGTGACCGGCTCTAGTCTATCTGCTTGGGTCCGGAACAATCTATTTTTGGTTTAATCTTTGGTGACTTCAGTCACCCACAAAGTCTGACTAGAGTTTAAGATTCTTCTTATCCCTAAACCGTGGGATAAGACAGTTTTGTCCTCATTTATAATAAAATAATTTATTGTTTATACTAAGCTTTCATAGTTTACCGTTTTATTTTTGTTTGAGGGGAATAACGAACAAGTTTAATCTTATACTATTAAGCGAGCAATCTTTGTATGTATGTCCTTTTTTTCTCGGAAACGGCTCTAACGATTTTCTCGAAATTTGGTACTTAAGCGTATTTGGACACTAAAAATCGATTGGGCTAGGTCCCATTTTCCGCAAAAATCGCCTAAGGCCTAAACCGTAGGGTCTTTTAAGTATACATTTTAATTCATGTAGGTTTAAATATTCACACAACAATTGCTATTCTTATAACTCTGTCACCCAGCAACAAATATTTAAAAAAAATATTTTTTATTTGAAATTAAAACGTTAATTTTAATTCTGTTCATAAAGAATAGATCTTATCGATGTTTATAAATAATATAAAATAGCTGTTGCAATGAATGTAAATAAGCAAACTAAGAGTTGAGACATACAATCCCAGTATCGATGTTTATAAATAAATATAAATAGCTGTTGTTATGAATGTAAATAAACAAACTAAGAGTTGAGACATACAATCTAATCTATGTATGTCCTTTTTTTCTCGGAAACGGCTCTATCGATACCGTAGGGTCTTTATAGGTCTTTAATCTGCGGCCTAAACGGCGCAGTATCGATGTTTATAAATAATATAAACAGATGTTGCTGTGACTGTAAATAAACAAACTAAGAGTTGAGACATACAATTGTGGGTTTTTGCGCAACGATTTTTGTACAATCTATCTGATATACATAATCTAAACTATTAAGTGTTCTCTATACGTTGTTGTAAATAATGCTTTTACGAAACTTGGACGTCTCTGAAGGGCTGTGCAATGGAACGAGATTGGTCGTGACTGAATTATGTAATAACATTATTAAAGCCAAGATTATCACGGGTGAATATTCAGGCCGAGAAGTTCATATTCCAAGGATTACAATAGATTCCAGCAAAAGTCAGCTTGGGTGCACTATGCAAAGGCATCAATTTCCCGTCAGAGCAGCTTTTGCTATTACTATTCACAAGGCTCAAGGTCAAACATTTGAAGTGGTGGGAATTCACTTATCAATTCCTGTGTTTATGCACGGCATGTTGTATGTAGCATTTTCCAGAGTCAAAAGGCGAAGTGGCTTAAAAGTTCTTTTACCACCAGAAAATCCTCGCCATATAAGAATCGTTGTATGGAAAGAAGTATTAAATAATTGTGATTCCAATAACAGAAACCGTCGATAAACGCAAACGGCGTAGTATCGATACGTTTATATATGAAAATAAATATCAAAAAATAAATAATTAATAAAAATAAATAAATAATTAATAATAAATAATGTTTTTTTTAAATCTGTATATTTATAAATAAATGTGAAAACCGAGCAAAGCTCGGTCACCCTGATATTAAGTAATGATATTATATAACTGTAAGGACCAAAAGCACGTAGTAACAAACTGATTTGGAAATAGCCTCTAACTCACTGTAGTAACGAACATTTCTCTGTTATCGTTTTACAACCGCATGTTAAGTGTTTGTTCGAAAGTTTCCACTATTACTACGTGTATATATCATTACCGAATTGGACTGGAGATAAACTTGGAGAAAACAAAATACTTTATATGTATGCTGCCAACAAACTACCATTAAACTCAACCCTTGAAAACCTTGAAATAGGGATACAAAATGTAGAGATAGACATATGCAGACACAGACAAAAATGTAGGCATAGACATATAGACAAATGTCAGAGCGGTCGAGTAAAAACTGAGAATTAGCTTTTCTCTTTCAAAAAAAAAAAATAAAATAAAAAAAAAAATAAAAACAAAAAACAAAAAACAAAAAACAAAAAAACAATTAAGTGTAAAAGGTGGAATACGTTTCATGAATTTTACAGTTTTAGAAATACACCGTACAGTCGCGTATCTAGAATTTGGCTTTGGGGGGGGGGGATCCGGAGTCGGATCGGCTTTACATAAAAAAAAAAACAAGACTAATCAATATTAGTGTCTTTGAAGTGGCTGAAATTACCAGTCAAAACCTTGAAATAGACACAAAAATATAGAGGCAGTAAAAGAGTTCATATACCTTGGCTCCCAGATAAACAGCACTAACGACACCAACACTGAAATAAGAAGAAGAATATATCTCGCAAATAAAACATATTATGGATTAAAACAGCACCTGACATCTAGCTTCATCTCAAGAACCACGAAATGCAAAATCTACAAAACACTTATCAGGCCAGTGCTGACATATGCTTCAGAAATCTGGACAATGACAAAAAATAGCGAGAGATTTCTAGGTTGCTGTGCAAGACGGATTCTACGAACAATATTTAGAGGAGTACAAGAAAACGGAATGTGGCGCAGGTGCTATGATTATGAACTATACCATCTTTACAGACGTTATCAGGATAATCAAAATACACAGGCTAAGGTGGGTTGGACGCATAGAGAGAATGGAGGAAGGACGGCCTACGAAACATATTTTCTACTAGAAACCAATGGGTGGTAGAACAAGGGGAAGACCCGAAGTAGATTCAAAGACCAGATAGAGGAGGTCCTCGGAAAGCTAAACGTAAGAAACTGGAAAGCCGCCCTGGCACGCAATAGGGAAGAATGGAATCGACTCTTGGAGCAGGCCAAGACCCACCAAGGGTTGTAGAGCCACGGCTGATGATGATACATCATTATCGAGCTTTTACTTCTATTAAATATACCAAATTTGAATTCAAATTCTATTATTTCTTTAATGTTCAAACGTTATTTTTATCATTAACACATATTTACACCTAAATATTGTTATTCTTATTTACAAAATATGTCTTACATTGTTGACGGAAAAGTTTCATAGCTAACGGTGAGCGTCGGTCCCAAGACATTCACGTTTGGATAGCGTTATATTCGACAAACGAAATTTACTCACGTGTATTTTTTTTAAGGAAAAATATACAGCTAACCTTATCGCTATAACGCTCTGTTTTTTTTTTTAAACGCTATTAGGTGATAGTATAGTAAGAACACAGTTTTATGTACACAAGTGTTATTAGTTTTATATTAAACGTAGACAACTGACAAGAAATATCGTTATCATTTTCATTTACATGAAACACTATTTTTATTTTCACAAACAATACTTAACGACAGATATAGGTTAAGTGTCCTACCGCCAAAATTGTTGAAAATATTTTTATTGCACACAGAAGACAAATCAAAATACAACACAAAAAACAGAGGAGACAAAAACTTGTGTATATAATTTGCACATAAATAGTATTAGTTAATTGTATATACAAAATTTAATAACATTTTCTTTATGAAATGCCAATACTCTTAAAAAATTAGGCGCCAAATGAAGAGATGTAAAAATTTGGCGGTTGACACGTGATAATCTATCTTTTTTTTTTAAATAGGTATAGCACAACAATGTGTTTCTAACATAAGGTACATGAAGAAGTTTACTCACGTGTCCCTCAGACGTCGGCCGTGTTTCGCTGGTGCAAAAGAAGAACAAGAAGAAGAGGAAGAAATCGAAATCAAAAATCGATTCACTGTGACACAATCTATTTTTACGGACTTCACAAACAACGTAACAGGTGTCGAACCGCACGCACTCAGTCACATGTATAGAAAATGAAGCAACAACAATAGAGCAAGGCAATGAGAAGAGGAGAACTGGTTGTGCGGACGAGCTCACATGGCTTCGAGACCCGACGTGGTCAGTGATCTCTCTATACAGACCGACCCCACGTTGCCGCTTCGTGCGCCTACTCAAATGTCTATATCAAAACAAACACACTCTCTCTCTCTCTCTCTCTCTCTCTCTCTCTCTCTCTCTGTCGCTTAACTAGGGTTTGTTTCCTTTCTTTGTTTCTGTATACAGTATTCGTACACAACACAATCATTGTAGTGTAACGTGTTTAAAATTATACAATTATTTTTACACGTTTGGAAACAAAATTTTTCTCCAGCTGTCTGCCACGCTTCTTCGATCTATCGACCGACAGTTCAAGCCTGCTTTGGAATCCTTTCCCCTTAGCATACACAGCCGGGGAAAAAATAAAAGAAATCAGCCTAAAAATTAAGAGATTAACAAAAGTTGTCAACTTTTTCGACCCTCTGGGAGGGAGGGGCCCGGTCACGATCGTCCCCTCCCCCCGTAAATACGTCCTTGATCCGGTCGAGTCGGCTTCATACAAAAGAAAAAAGTTAAGACTAATCAAGATTACAATCTTTAAAGAGGCTGATAAACGTGTCTTAACATTCTGAAATTAATCGCATTCAAGTAAACGGCAATGACTCAATAAAAATACGCGATACGGGAACTTTGTGTAGAAGATAGTGACTGAATTGATTTTCCTATATTTCGAATTACAAACGTAAACGCAAATGCTGTGTAATAAACCTTTTTTTTTATATTTAGAAAAGTGTTACTAGTTGAAAACACAGCTGAAAAAAATAAGAAAAGAGCCTAAAAATTAAGTGATTAACAAAATTTGTGTCCCCCCCCCCCCCCGTAAATACGCACCTGTTAACAGGGAGCATACTAGCAATGTTGGTAGCCCTGTTTCATCTGTCTATCTCTTGGGGGTTCTCACGATAACATTTGAAAGCATCATAATCACCACCATCGTCATCATCACCACCACTCCAAGGACTACGCCTTAGATGTGTTCCGGAACCCATCTGCTCCTTGTTCTACCGACATCTCGCTTCCCAATAGGGTGATAACCCAAGGCAGCCACAGGTAGACCGATATAAGGTATGCGATTCAAGCGTTCACACCATCACCTTCTGTTGTCTTCAATCTTCTGGTCCAATGAAATAATGTTTAAATCGCGTCTAATATCGCCGTTCCTTCTCCGATCCAAGAGAGAACAACCTTGCGTGCCTCTTAGAAATTTAATTTCGGCTGCGTGAATATTCTGCACGTCCCTTTCACCAAGAGTCCATGTCTCACTAGCATACAGGAATGTGAGGATAGCCACAGTTTTATAAAATTTCATTCGGGTATCCTTCCGTGTTTTATTTTTCAGATACTTATGAATCGTTCCATAGATGCGACTAAGTTTTGTTAGATTACCATACCTATAAGTATCAATTCCATATGAGATATTACAACCCAGGTAATTGAAATGACTAACCTAATCCAAAATCTGATTAGTCAAATGTTGCCACATTTGAAAGCATCAAACCTTTTTTCGCAGAATTTGGTATGTGTCTAAAAAATAATTTGACCCTATAGAACCCTGTTGTTTTTCTAGATTGTTCCGTCTCCCCCAAAAAGAGATAGGCTATTTTATGCAAAAATGTGAGGGATCCATATTTTGAAAAAAAATATCGCAAAAAAGTCGTGTGCGAATTAAATTAAAGGACACATATTCGCAACATCCTGGAGGCCATTTTGCTGGTACGTTTCGACCAAACCATCGCTTACCGAATGTACCATTTAAATGGTTCATCAAATTACGACAGTAGTGAGCAGATGCACCGTCATTCAAAAACCACATCTGCACTCCATCTGCAAGTGGAATATCTTCCACGAGTTCCGTCAGATTCGTTTGCAAAAAATGTAAGTATCGTCTTCCATTAAGCCTTGGTGGTAAGAAAAAAAGGGGCTAAGAGATTATCATCAAGAAGACAGCACCACACATTAAATGAAAAACTTTGTTGGTCATGTCTTGTAGCAGTCTCATGTGGGTTTTCTTCTGCCCAAGTATGGGTGTTTCGAAAGTTTACAATGCAATTTCTTGTAAATTGTAACACTTTTCTGGGGCATTTTGGTCTGTCTTGTTTTTAATTAAAGTCAAATTTATCAAATTTGTACTTATTTTTAATAGACATTAGGCCTATACACATAAATTTTCTAATAATTAAAATCTCTACAAAGTTAGTTAGAAATTTTTATTTATTTATTAGTAAATTATCGAAGTTATTTTATCCCAGGTCTAAAAATGTTTGTTTTTCGACTCCAATTTTTGTGTGTTTTACATAGCGTTTCTTAAAAAACTAATTGAGATAGAGCTCTGGGACTTCTTTTATTCAATTTATCAGATCAAAAACCATACCCTTTACTTGATATCCCAAGAATTTCAGTATCGCGTAATTTTATCGTGGAAGTAGAAATCAGGGCGAACTGGTTCGCGAGCCGTAACTCTCTAACGAACCATTTTCGGACCTATGTTTATATGAAGTTTTTTCTTATTTTTAGCTATAGAATCAGGTCCCGAGAGATCGTCGTGCAATTTTGAATCATCCTATATATCAAATTAATGTAGGCCTATCCTATATATATATATATATAAAGCTAATAGATACTTCTTTGGTCTCAGATCCCTGTTCCAGAGTTGTTGCCAGGAGCATCAACAACTGTCACAACAATTGCCAGGAGCGTCAAGCTGCTTCTGTATAAAGCACTGATTCGCCCACTGCTCGCTTACGGTTCCGAGACCTGGACCATTTCTAGAAAGTCTAAGTCAAGCCTGCTGGTTCGTGAACGCAAAATCCTCCGTTCCAGAATTTTTGGTCCAATATGTGTGGTAGGTGAATGGAGGAAAAGGACCAACCAAGAACTGAGCACTCTTCTGAACGAACCAGATATTGTGAAAGTTATCGGTAGACTCGGATGGGCCGGACGTGTGATCAGAATGGGGGACACTGAAATACCCAGAAAGGCACTCACCTAGAACAGATCTATGGCACCAGGAGAGTTGGTAGACCGAAACTACGTTGGGAAGACGGTGTGAACTATGATACGCGCCACATCCTTGCCACCCGGAACTGGAGAGGAGCTGCACTTGATCAGAACAACTGGCGGAGGCTGTTAAAGGAGGCCTTGACTCAGTAATGGGTTGTTGGGCCACTGAAGAAGAAGATCCATCAAATTATATCAAAAACTTCTTGGAGATTAATATTAATTACACACAGACACAGGAGAGTACCTGTGTCTGTGTGACGTAGGACTCGCATTATTATGTTTCAGTACAGTACATGAAGGAGCAGAGCAGGCAGGGAAGTCGGACAACGGTTACACAAGCCACTGCGGTTACATAAGACGCAGGATTATATAAACTTACTGCGCTCTCACGCTCTGTCGCTACAGAATACAGTCTAAACTCTCCCCCCGTCTACTACTACAACTAGGGTTGCCAACCATACTTTATAATAAAGTATACTACTTTATTTTTGGTGAATATACTTTATACTTTTGCATAAAAATAAAGTATGCGAAAATACTTTATTTTGAGTCTTTACTGTAATGCACGAAACGAAACACTCTCATACGTAATTTCCGAACGATTTATCGATGCCTAAGATAAAACAGAACGGAACACACACGATTAACAATGATTATTTATTATTGAACGAAACGGCAGATGGCAGTCCATATCGGTTTCCTTTCTAGACCATTATTTATACGTTGTTGTAAAAAAGATTAAATATAAAAATCGATGATTTATATTCCGAGTCAATAAGACTTAAAGAAATCCAAAGACAGTCAACAAATAATGACAAAGAATTTTCAGAAAAAAAAATACTGCTGAAAAGTGGCAATATATGAATGCGTGTGATAACTTACCAAATATAAAAAAAATTATTTCTTATCTGCTCTCTGTTCCCGCAACCTCAGCTTTCACTGAAAGAGTTTTCTCGGTGATGAATGTAAAGTGGCGAGAAGAGAGAAACAGAGCGTCCATAAATTTAATAAAAAATCAGTTATTTATTTATTTAAATCTAGATTTAGATTGTAATACTAGCTATCAAACTCTCAAAGGTAACCAAAAATTGTTAGCTTGTGCTAAAAGCACCAAAAAAATGTGTATTTAAGGCAATAAAAACTTAAATTTAAATAATACTTTTTTTTCTTACAAATACTTTTTTTTCCTCTTCCAACAGACAAGTTACGTTATTTTCCTCAAAAAAAGTTGGCAACCCTAACTACAACTATTGGTTTTTAAACGTTTATCCTTGCAACGGAACTGACAACGAGTAGGCCTGTTATCGCTTCTACCTCGCGAGTTAGACGTTTCCAACTCCCGTAACGAGCATGTTGGATTGTCTCCGGGATATAGGTCGTGGTCCACTCCTTCCGCTATAAACAGACGTTTCGGTTTCCGGTATGGAGGCCATCTTCAGTGTAAGAATGATAACCCGTTCGGTTAGTTACCGAATCGTTCAGAAAACCGGAATCGAATGAGAGAAAACCGGAATTTTTCATATGACCATGTAGAAAATTAGTGAGCAGTGCAACCTTTAAGCTAGTCTCATCATCTCACGCATAAGTGAGTCTTATCCCCCCCCCAGAAGCGAGTTCATCCCTCACCCCACCCCAAGGACAGCACTTAGTTACTCCGCTGCATAAAATCGAAGATACGATTAAATATCAGATGAAGATGAGTGACGAAAGATTTATTCCTGTCTCCTTGAACCAGTCTTAGACACTGAAAATAAAGTACGAAAATTTAGTCGCTTTAGTGAGAGTATTATACTTATGTTAAAGAATAAAGCTGGACCTGGCTGGAAGATGAATAATATATATGGTAGTTTACGTCCCTGCGTCTCTACAGAAAGAGGCCATAATTCACTTCTTCTTCAGCACTACAGCCCAAACCTGAACCCTGGCTTCCAACACCAATCTTCGTAACGAGCGTTTTCGATCTTCTCATATATTTCCCAGTATCCAGACACCTACCCGAATCCATTTTCCCAAACGGACATTTTTCCGAATGACGAGACACCGATTTCATTTTGCCCGAATACCTTTTTCCCGAATCCATTGACCCGAACGTCCTTGTTCCCGAATAAAAATTCATTGAATTAATATAAACCTTTCATTTTGTTTATAAACAATTTAAGCAAACAGGAATAAAAATACATAATTACAGTAAAATGTTATAAATTAATATGATGCGCTATTGCGCGCAAAAAGAATCAATGTCATGCCTTTCATCTTTATAATTTTAGCAAATTTCACTTATGGTTTTCAGTCTTTTTTTGCAGTTCGATCCTTTTCTTCTTTGGTGCGATTTTAATTTTTTGTACCTAAACTTAGCTTTACTAGACTGACCTCAATGTCAGTCTATTCGTTTTGAAACTCCGTTAAGGAAGAGTATAGATCCTGATGATGCTTGCCAATTACGGTACGGAACCTGTTATGCCACCTTTTGCTCGCGTTATTTGTCCTGTGACTTCCTTGAAGCCAAAATATATATATTGGGACTTCATATTGATTTCCCAATCCAAAAAGTCGGCTGTCTACTTTTTCTGTGTCTGGGTGGTTGGCACTGTAACGCCACCTAGTTTCCGGCATCCGTTGTACACACCTGTACTACAGCACTGGTGCGCTCTCCAGCCTCTTGGTAATGTTCTTCAGTTAAGCCAATTACTACAGTGGAACGTCGCTAATTCGTCTCCCTCTGTAATTCGTCACCCACTCAAGCATTTTTTTTCTTTTTCTTTATTAACAAGCGATTAACATATACGCTCTAATTATAGCCGGGGTAAACCAGAAACGTGCTGATTGTGGGCGTGGTTCTAATAATAGCCAGGAGAACGGATTGCGGAAGATATTGGTTCCGAGACTGGGTGTACAAGGCATAATAAGTGTTGTGTTGTTACAGCGTGATACGTTTGCAAAACTTCAGTCGGACCGCTGACGCATGGCAAAGTATTCCCGAAAACACTCTAAAATCTGTCTGGAATAAGTTACGGCCATGTGACTTACACAGCCAGAGTCTACAGAACCAGAAGGTCTTGATCCCACATCGGACTTGTTAGATATCTGCCAATCCCTATCACCATTTGACAGTTTGAATAAAGACGACATCAAAATTGGTGTCAAATAGACTTGCCGGATGTAGGCTACGAAATGTTTAGTGACGATGAAACTGTTACATACGTGTCCACAGAACCTACAGAAGCGTATGATGAAGAAGATGACCAGCCAATAAAACCTGCAATCATAAGGAGGCCATTCAATTCCTGAGAAACAATCAAGTGGCAGGAAGACCAAGATGAAGCAGAACTGCCTAAAATAATTTCACTGCATCAAATATATAATTTGGCTATTAAAAAGTGGTATTTACGGTCGGCAGGAAAACACAAGAAAATTATAGATTATTTTCACAGTTATTAAACAAATTTGTTGCAATTACAGTGCTTAACTTGTTTTAGTTTGAAAATTTCCAGCAATAAATACGTTCGAGCATAACATTAGTGCTGTACATTGCTAGTGTTGTAATAAAACATTTTATATTGTTTTTAATGGGTTCGTTTCTTACTACCTCACTAATTCGTCTATTTCACTAATTCGTGACCCCTTCCGTCCTGTAGGTGACGAATTTTGGAGGTTCTACTGTAATATCACAACATTCAGCTCTTTCCGTACATCGGCATTTCGGCCGCTTGAATTCGACTGGCCTGGGACTTCGTTAAAGTCCAATTATCACACCCATAGAGAAGTGTGGGGGGGGGGGGGGGCATCACCTTATAGAATTTCAGGCGTGTTTCTTTCTTCGTTGATTTTAGAGTTCTCCTGATGGTCCGTGTCTCTTACTTACTTCCTCACTAATTCGTCTGTTTCTCTAATTCGCCACCCCTTCGGTCCCATAGGTGACTAATTAGTGAGGTATTACTTTATTATCTATCGTTCTGCGTGACGACAGGTTCCCCTGACGTGTTCCACTCTTCATCTCGCCCAATCGTTGGCTTCCACTTTCGGTTCCAAGTATTTTCTTTTCCGCTTTAAATCGTCTACCAGATGGCCTGTTTTTCCTTCTAAGCTCTGGAGTGTCTCCTACCGTTCCCTGATGCAGGCAATTTCTTCCCAGGGTATTTCTGATCCAGTTTGCTTTTCTACGACGAACTGTATTCAAGATTGACCTCTCCTCGTCTCCACTCTTCTTAGCACGTGTTCATTCGTCACCTTGTACAACCACTTTACTGAGTATGAAACATCTGAGTAGGATGCAGCCATCGGAGTCCGAGTAGGATGCAGCCATCGGAGTCTGAGTAGGATGCAGCCATCGGAGATGTGAGATTCCTGCGACCCGTTATAGGATGTACATGGAGAAATAGACTCTACGATGAAGACATTTTTGCAAAGAGTTGAACATTTTCAATATCCAATATCGTATTGCAGAGAATAAACAGAGATTGATTGCTCATCTGAATAGGATGGTAGATGGCAGGTCGCCTAAGGAAGCTTGGCAATACAAGCCTAGTGGACAACGAAGTACAGGAAGGCCTAGGAAGCGTTGGTGGTGTGGATGTTTTCCTTTGGCACCGGAACTGGTGATTCGCCTAGTCCCTGATGGAAGAAGAAGAAGAAGAAGAAGAAGAAGAAGAAGAAGAAGAAGAAGAAGAAGAAGAAGATTGGTTTATTGTTTCCAATGCATTTCAAAACCTTAAAGCTGTACCGGCCGAAATGAGATTTCTCAGGCACTTGAAAGAATATACTCTTCAAGACTTGTGTTTAAACAATGAAGCTGGATCTGGCAAGAAGATGAAATGGTATTTGGTAGTTTACGTTCCTGCGTCTCTACATAAAGCCGCCATAATTCACTTGATAAAAATACATTTATTGATAATTTCTAAAGACGAAAAGGTCTTTATAAAGGGTCGGTACCTGTGATTCGAAACTTTCTTTATCGACCGGATAATCTGTGCTGTTACGAGTTTACATCCGCATCAAATCCAAAACAAAATCAACTCGAGGGATGATGCTACCATCTACGGACTGCGGTTCAGTCGAACCGGGCGGGCGGCGGCGGCGTTCACAATCTGACAACACAGGCTGTGGCCTGCCACGGGGTGGGAGTCAGACCGGTTTTGCTTTGTACTTTTGTGGCCTTGAGGGAGGTGAAGTTTCTGTGTGTTTGTTGTCCCTACCGACCGAACCTCTTCAATCTACTCTCTCTCTCTCTCTCTCTCTCTCCTTCCCCTACTACAGCTCTCTCGGCGCGAACGTGCTTTTAACGTAATATCGTACTAGGCAAAGTGTAATTAATTTGTCTGTGACCGAGAGCGGCTAAATAAAGCCGCCTCGCCGGGCCGGTGTGATATAAAAATCAACTGAGCGAGCAGGGTGAACCAGTACAAACAATAACAGTCGATTATGTGTCATGTTGCGTTCGCAGCACTCGGGTCTCTGTCTCATAACTAGAGATGGGCAAAGTAGTTTATCCAAACGAACTGGCTAGGTCGTTCATATCAACGAACTAGCGCAATGAACTAGGTCACTAGATCGATTTGTCTGACTCCTCTTTTTCTATAATTTTTATGGATATTAAAAGAACAAAAACTGACATCTTCCTCTTTCTGTTTATCTTAGGTTATAGGCAGTGGCGTACGCAGAAATCAATCGGGGGGGGGGGGGGCTTGAACCTTAGCAGTCCATATAGGCTATTAACCTACTCTTCTACAACTTATAGTATAAGATAAAGAGTACATATGCCAGTTAATGGTTACAATTTATTAGTAGGCGTATTATTTTCAGAAGGTTTAACATTTTCTTTATTAAAACTGTATTATTCATGATTGGGGGACTGATCCAAAACGTAAAAAAAACTATCCAAAATTTTCGTAGGCCTATAAATGTAAAGTGGTTTTAAAGTAAGTTTTTACATTATTACATCAGCATTATTCAATATATGAAATTAGGAACATTATTAAAATTTTCGTTTTATTTATTGACTGATATGTGCAAAAAAAGTGCTGGATTTAACTGAAGTATTTAATAATATTTATATGAAAAAGGTTTATGTACTTATTTAAGTTTCATAAAAATATTATTTAATACTTAAGTAAAAATTCTTAGGGTTCACTGGTAGGTGTGGCACTGTCAAATAAGAGCAAGAGAGAAAGAAAACAGGTAGCTTACTGAACGTTACATTCAGCGTAATACACCGCTCAATGAACTATAAATTACAACTGAAGTAATAATTGTTATTATAAACTACTTATTTTGTTAGTACGCGTATTTATATCCCCGTCCAAATCGACCTAAATATGCAATTTTGTAATTTTAAACGATATCCTAAGTAAATTAAGGAAGTGCATATTATATTTTTGCGGTTGGGGGGGCTTGAGCCCCCCTGCGTACGCCACTGGTTATAGGCCAGGGATGACCAGCTTCCTCATGGACGTGAGATAACATCAAAGCGCATGAAGATTAGCTGAAAGACAACCAATACACTTTTTTTGGCGCTTCAACAAAACAGGTGCAATATAATATTTTTCCTGTGGCTTCGGCTAGAATTGAGAAACCCGTCTCTCATTTATGACTCGTAATAATTAACACACAACTGAAACTAACTTTTAAAACAACTTCCTCCAATCCTAGCACACGACATTCTCTGGTAGTTTATTTTTATAATTTTTATGCCAAACTCTGTTGAAATAACAAACATCGCCAATAAAGAAACGTTTTCAAACAGTCTATTCTCTCACCCCCTTCCGATTCATCGGGACTGATAGACGTTAACTTTTACAAATCCTCGTCTTCAAAAAAATTATATACTATAATTAATTATTTAACAGTGTAAGAGAATACAATTTAAAACATAAAAATACGGAGTTCGTAAAACTATAAAAATTCCAAAAATAAATTGCACTCAAGAATAGTAAACGAATTAAACAATGGACCGAGAGCAGGTGAAGCGCTCAGTGCTAACACTAGGTCCTCATTCACGAACGACCTACTGCAAGCGAACGACCTACTGCATGCCAGAGACGTACTACAAACGAACGACCTACTGCAAGCGAACGACTGAACTACGGTCTTGCGGCGCGAACGACCGTTGTCAGTAGTTCACTTGACGGAGTAGTTCTTTTTGGCAAACCACCCACCACTACTCGGCACTCATAACTGAGGACGTCAAACTTCACTTTTTGTAATAATTGTCCGCGAATATTTTTACACCTTAAGTTTCAGGTTTTTAAACCTTAAGAGGTCATTCAATGCTACCTCTTACCCCCGATTTGGTATTTGAAAACCATTTAAATAGTCTATTACGTGAGGCGTGACAAAGGGCCTATCTGCCTATTTTGAGTCAGTGTCCATGTAATTTTTTGATTCCTTTTGCTATCGCTTCCTAAAAGGTTCTAGAACAAAGTTAAGGAAAAATTTTGGCCCGTTCTCACCTCTAAAGGGTTTAAAACTACCCCTAAAGGGTTGAAAATATGAAACTACGCGAGGATGCATTTTGAAGGCCTTAAATTAGGTACTTATAGGTTTTTGGGGTTGCTGATTACGATTATGACGTCCAAAATTATATTAGACGCTAAGGGTAGTTTCTAGAGGGTTGGAGCAGACTATAATCAGAGGGTGTAATTATTAAACTTCGCGAGAATGCCGGTCAAAGCCTCGAAAGTGAGAATCTAAAGGTTTTGGGGGTGCTGATTACGATTTTGACGTCAAGGGATACATCCGACGCAAGGGTTTAAAACCACCCCTAAAGGGTTGAAAACATGAAACAACACGAGTATGTACTTTGAAGTCCTGAAATTGGGTACCTACAGGTTTGGGGGGGGTGTTTAACTTACATTTACTTAAACATCACAGCACTAATAATATTTAACAAAATATTACAACCCTTGCACAATAACAAACAACTCCGACGGTCAGCTGATCCTTCAAAAAAACATGTGTCACCTGTAAACAGTGATAATCAGGTAACGCATCAGGCCTCTTCTGATCTCCGCTAGAGGGTGCGTGTTTTTAGCGGTCATAATTCAAAATTCAGTCAAAAAAATATATATATTTCTCCATGCTTATAAAAATTTAATCAAAGAAAAGTCGAACCATAAACATTATATTATTTTATTAAATTAAATATTCGATTGATATATAACGATCCACCACTACAGGCAGTGACATATTGCAACAGATATTTTTTTGTTTACAATAGACATTAAAAAAATAATAATGATACTTAATTTTGTTGTCAATTTGAAAAAAAAAATTAGTTTAGTATAAACTAATAGGGTCTCAGGACCGCACCCGAACATATTACGTACGATAACAAAATCTAACTGTTGGAGCGCGTTTACATTTTTGGTCATAACTCGGTCAATTTTTAAGAAACAAACTTCAAACGAAATGAATTTTGTAGGACATTTAAAGAGCTACAACTTTTGTTGTATGCACTATAGTCGAAGAACCTACTGCACACTAGATATTTCGCCTATAAGTCAAAAATGTTTTACACGATGTCGGCAAAATACACATTTAAAATGGTGTAACTCATCGAGTTTTAGTCGTAAAGAAGTGAAAGAAAATTAAGCATTTTTGTTTTTGTATAAGCTATATTTTTTATCTGTATTAATTTCTCGATAAAACGCATTGTTACTGAGATATTTAATAAAAAATGCGAAATTTGGGTCCAAAAATTTGAATTTTCTTAAAACGTTACGCGTTACTGTAAGCAATACATATATGTTTCAAAAAATTTGAGGACATTACTAATATAATAGGCAACCGAAAACTACAGTATCTCGGCTTAATATACATATTTGACAAAATGGCGGACGTCCGTTTTTAAATTTCTTGGAAAAAATTTGTAGAAATTATATTTTCCTAGAGAACCTATTCCTAGCTTTCTTTACTTTGTAAGCTAGACAAGTAATTAACCCATCATGTTTTAAGAAATTAACAGAGCTTTCATTTGATACCAAACCATTTGATACGATCTAACCATTTTTGGCCGAGTTATATATAATTTTTATGAATGTGATTTGATCATAAAACGGTGAATCGGCATCTTGTTTTGGTTGCATCTCAAACTCAAGAATTGTTTCACACAACGAAACCAAACAAAGTGGAAAACGTTTATTTGGTAATAAACTTTAATTTTTATTTATACAATTTGTTTTTGAGTTATATGCATATTAATGTTAAAAAACGCGTTTTTTTTGGCAAAACGTTGACCCCTTGTAACTCGCAAACAACGCGTGTTTTCGAAAAAATGTATATTACCTTTTTTGCTTAGAATTTAATTCTCTATCGGTTTCCGGAGTTAATTAAATTTTGTTTTTTTTTAACCACTGAAAAAGGGGTGAAAACAACCCTTAAATTTAAGAGCGGGTCAAAAAATGTCCTTAACTTTATTCTATAACCTTTTATGAAGACATTGCAAAAAATCAGAAGGATCCATGGACACTAACTTAAAATCGGCAGAAAATTCCTCACGTAGGCCTAATAGACTAAAAAGACACACAGCTAAACTATTGCAAGGTGGATGGCAGTTTCCATACTGAAGTATGTTTCACGTTTAACTCGTGTACTAATAGTGTATATTATTATACATACGTATGGTGGATTCCAAACGTTCTTCAACGCATTCCGACACCCAAACCTTTTGATATCCATTCCTCTCTGTTTAAGGCTAGCCCCTCTCCCTCGTGGACCTTTTAATATTGTCGTGCCACGTGCTTCCGGGTCGTCCATGTTTCTTCATTCTGAATGGCCTCCATTTCCAAACTACTTTCCAAAGTCTACCATTCGCTATTCGTCGAACGTGCCCATACTATATCAATTGATGTCTTTCTACAGTTTGTGTTTTGGCTTAGTCAGTTCCCATAATGCTTTTGATGGTATCAGCCTGTCGTGATTTACTAGCAGCATCTCCTAAGGGCGTCCATCTTCTGAAATCAACAGAATATTAAACGCACTGAAGGAGTTGTATGGGAACAAAATTAATCTCAACTGGTATGTTCCCTGAGGTGCAGAACTCTGGTATGTTACCTGACGTGCAGAACTCACGACAGAAGCCCGGCCGCCGACAATCTCAACTGGTAATGTTCCCTGAGGTGCAGAACTCGCGACAGAAGCCCGGCCGCCGACAATCTCAACTGGTATGTTCCCTGAGGTGCAGAACTCGCGACAGAAGCCCGGCCGCCGACAATCTCAACTGGTATGTTCCCTGAGGTGCAGAACTCGCGACAGAAGCCCGGCCGCCGACAATCTCAACTGGTATGTTCCCTGACGTGCAGAACTCACGACAGAAGCCCGGCCGCCGACAATCTCAACTGGTAATGTTCCCTGAGGTGCAGAACTCGCGACAGAAGCCCGGCCGCCGACAATCTCAACTGGTATGTTCCCTGAGGTGCAGAACTCGCGACAGAAGCCCGGCCGCCGACAATCTCAACTGGTATGTTCCCTGAGGTGCAGAACTCGCGACAGAAGCCCGGCCGCCGACAATCTCAACTGGTATGTTCCCTGAGGTGCAGAACTCAATCTCAACTGGTATGTTCCCTGAGGTGCAGAACTCACGACAGAAGCCCGGCCGCCGACAATCTCAACTGGTATGTTCCCTGAGGTGCAGAACTCGCGACAGAAGCCCGGCCGCCGACAATCTCAACTGGTATGTTCCCTGAGGTGCAGAACTCACGACAGAAGCCCGGCCGCCGACAATCTCAACTGGTAATGTTCCCTGAGGTGCAGAACTCGCGACAGAAGCCCGGCCGCCGACAATCTCAACTGGTATGTTCCCTGAGGTGCAGAACTCGCGACAGAAGCCCGGCCGCCGACAATCTCAACTGGTAATGTTCCCTGAGGTGCAGAACTCACGACAGAAGCCCGGCCGCCGACAATCTCAACTGGTAATGTTCCCTGAGGTGCAGAACTCACGACAGAAGCCCGGCCGCCGACAATCTCAACTGGTAATGTTCCCTGAGGTGCAGAACTCACGACAGAAGCCCGGCCGCCGACAATCTCAACTGGTAATGTTCCCTGAGGTGCAGAACTCACGACAGAAGCCCGGCCGCCGACAATCTCAACTGGTAATGTTCCCTGAGGTGCAGAACTCACGACAGAAGCCCGGCCGCCGACAATCTCAACTGGTAATGTTCCCTGAGGTGCAGAACTCACGACAGAAGCCCGGCCTCTCAACTGGTATGTTCCCTGACGTGCAGAACTCACGACAGAAGCCCGGCCGCCGACAATCTCAACTGGTAATGTTCCCTGAGGTGCAGAACTCACGACAGAAGCCCGGCCGCCGACAATCTCAACTGGTATGTTCCCTGACGTGCAGAACTCACGACAGAAGCCCGGCCGCCGACAATCTCAACTGGTATGTTCCCTGACGTGCAGAACTCACGACAGAAGCCCGGCCGCCGACAATCTCAACTGGTATGTTCCCTGACGTGCAGAACTCACGACAGAAGCCCGGCCGCCGACAATCTCAACTGGTAATGTTCCCTGAGGTGCAGAACTCACGACAGAAGCCCGGCCGCCGACAATCTCAACTGGTAATGTTCCCTGAGGTGCAGAACTCACGACAGAAGCCCGGCCTCTCAACTGGTATGTTCCCTGACGTGCAGAACTCACGACAGAAGCCCGGCCGCCGACAATCTCAACTGGTAATGTTCCCTGAGGTGCAGAACTCACGACAGAAGCCCGGCCGCCGACAATCTCAACTGGTATGTTCCCTGAGGTGCAGAACTCACGACAGAAGCCCGGCCGCCGACAATCTCAACTGGTATGTTCCCTGACGTGCAGAACTCACGACAGAAGCCCGGCCGCCGACAATCTCAACTGGTATGTTCCCTGACGTGCAGAACTCACGACAGAAGCCCGGCCGCCGACAATCTCAACTGGTAATGTTCCCTGAGGTGCAGAACTCACGACAGAAGCCCGGCCGCCGACAATCTCAACTGGTATGTTCCCTGACGTGCAGAACTCACGACAGAAGCCCGGCCGCCGACAATCTCAACTGGTAATGTTCCCTGACGTGCAGAACTCACGACAGAAGCCCGGCCGCCGACAATCTCAACTGGTATGTTCCCTGACGTGCAGAACTCACGACAGAAGCCCGGCCGCCGACAATCTCAACTGGTAATGTTCCCTGACGTGCAGAACTCACGACAGAAGCCCGGCCGCCGACAATCTCAACTGGTATGTTCCCTGACGTGCAGAACTCACGACAGAAGCCCGGCCGCCGACAATCTCAACTGGTAATGTTCCCTGAGGTGCAGAACTCACGACAGAAGCCCGGCCGCCGACAATCTCAACTGGTATGTTCCCTGAGGTGCAGAACTCACGACAGAAGCCCGGCCGCCGACAATCTCAACTGGTATGTTCCCTGACGTGCAGAACTCACGACAGAAGCCCGGCCGCCGACAATCTCAACTGGTAATGTTCCCTGACGTGCAGAACTCACGACAGAAGCCCGGCCGCCGACAATCTCAACTGGTATGTTCCCTGACGTGCAGAACTCACGACAGAAGCCCGGCCGCCGACAATCTCAACTGGTAATGTTCCCTGAGGTGCAGAACTCACGACAGAAGCCCGGCCGCCGACAATCTCAACTGGTATGTTCCCTGAGGTGCAGAACTCACGACAGAAGCCCGGCCGCCGACAATCTCAACTGGTATGTTCCCTGACGTGCAGAACTCACGACAGAAGCCCGGCCGCCGACAATCTCAACTGGTATGTTCCCTGACGTGCAGAACTCACGACAGAAGCCCGGCCGCCGACAATCTCAACTGGTAATGTTCCCTGAGGTGCAGAACTCACGACAGAAGCCCGGCCGCCGACAATCTCAACTGGTATGTTCCCTGACGTGCAGAACTCACGACAGAAGCCCGGCCGCCGACAATCTCAACTGGTAATGTTCCCTGACGTGCAGAACTCACGACAGAAGCCCGGCCGCCGACAATCTCAACTGGTATGTTCCCTGACGTGCAGAACTCACGACAGAAGCCCGGCCGCCGACAATCTCAACTGGTAATGTTCCCTGACGTGCAGAACTCACGACAGAAGCCCGGCCGCCGACAATCTCAACTGGTATGTTCCCTGACGTGCAGAACTCACGACAGAAGCCCGGCCGCCGACAATCTCAACTGGTAATGTTCCCTGAGGTGCAGAACTCACGACAGAAGCCCGGCCGCCGACAATCTCAACTGGTATGTTCCCTGACGTGCAGAACTCACGACAGAAGCCCGGCCGCCGACAATCTCAACTGGTAATGTTCCCTGACGTGCAGAACTCACGACAGAAGCCCGGCCGCCGACAATCTCAACTGGTATGTTCCCTGACGTGCAGAACTCACGACAGAAGCCCGGCCGCCGACAATCTCAACTGGTATGTTCCCTGAGGTGCAGAACTCACGACAGAAGCCCGGCCGCCGACAATCTGTGAACCAACGCGCCGGCAATGTATTTGTTCACTAAACTTTCCATAACTGTGTTTTACAGTTTAAAAGTACTTTACAAGTTTGCTGCTGCCGCTGATTCTCAAGTATTTCTCTGCATAATCAGCGCACTTTCCAAAGTTTTCTTCTAATTATAAAGCTTACATTGTTCCTTTGTTTTTGTGGCAGGAAAAATTCAATTAGTCGAGCTGCGCCTTTCGCGAGTAAAGCCTCTCTACTCGTTAACGAAATTAAGTTGGCACAAAAGCAATAATATGTAGGCCTCTTCTTCTTCTTCTTCTTCTTCTTCTTCTTCTTCTTCTTCTTCTTCTTCTTCTTCTTCTTCTTCTTCTTCTTCTTCTTCTTCTTCTTCTTCTTCTTTTTCTCGAGAATTTGGCCTAGCATTCTCGTTTTTCTGTCCTAACGTGACTGGTATGCTCCCTGAGCTGCATACCTCGCTTGTTATTTGGAACAAAGTACATTTATCATCATCATCTTCTTAGCGGTTTTAGGCTTTAGCGGTCTGTTCCTATTCAACAGTTCACCTTTTTTTAGGTCTACCAACTTTTCTTCTGCCTCTAGGGTTGTAATCTTTCGCCATCTTCGGTATTCTACTTTCTTCCATTCTACTGATATGTAAAGAATACATTTTCTTCACTATTATTTAATCCTTTCATTAACTGAAAAATATCTAAATCACTTCTTATCTCTTCATTTCTTATATGATATCGTCTATTTCACATTGTAACTGATCTCAGAAATTTAGTTTCTGCTGTTTGTATCTTCTGTTAATCTTTTTTGTTTATGACCCAAGTTTCAGAACCACACAATAGTGTAGGTATTGCCATTGTTTTATACAGTGTTATTTGAGTTGCTTTTCTACATTTATTTCCCAATGTTTTGCAAATCGTTTCACACATTCTTGTGAAATTCGTCACTTTATCTTCTATATCTCTACCTTGATCATAAGTAATAAGTACATTTATTATTTCATCAATTTCAATATTAGACGATTTTTAAATTATGGGAAAAATTACAAAAATCCCTATTTCTCTACTACTTCCTTAGTAATATAACAATATTGTAGAGAACATACGGTAACCGTGCAATGAACACTAAACATTCGAAACATTCTGATTTGGTTGGAAACAATATTTCCCGGGTTGTTAGGCCGTAGGCCATCGTTTGTGTTTACAGACGTTTCGGTCCCACCATCGGAGGCGGCCATCTTCAGTGTTGGAAGCAATCGGCACGGTGTCCGCCAATTCACCCCAACGATGGGGTAGAGGCGTATCTAGAATTAGGTTTGGGGGGATCCAGGGTCGGATTGGCTTTATACAAAAAAAAAAATTTAAGACAAATCAATATTACTATCTTTAAAGTGGCTGAAATTAGCCTTCAAAACCTTGGAATAGGCACACAAAAAATATAGAGGTAATAAAAGAGTTCATATAACTTGGCTACCAGGTAAACAACACTAAAGACACCAACACTGAAATAAGAACAATATATACATCGAATAAAACGTAGGCCTATTATGGGTTAAACAAGCACCTGATATCTAGCTTCAGCTCAAGAAGCACGAAATGCGAAATTTACAAAACACTTATCAGATCAGTGACAAAAAACAGCGAGAGACTTCTAGGTTTATAAGAACAATATTTAGAGGAGTACAAGAAAATGGAATGTGGCGCAGGCGGTAAAATTATGAACTATACCATCTTTACAAAGAGCCGGACATTGTCAGGGTAATCAAAATATACAGGCTAAGATGGGTTGGACACACAGAGAGAATGGAGGACGGACAGCTTACGAAACATATTTTCAACCAGAAACCAGTGGGCAGTAGAGCAAGGGGAAGACCTCTAAGTAGATTCAAAGTTCAGATAGAGGAGGACCTCAGAAAGGTGAACATAAGAAACTGGAAAGCCAGGGCACGCAATAGGCAGGGATGGTATCGACTCGAGGAGCAGGCCAAGACCCACCAAGGGTTGTAGAGCCACGGCTCATGATGAAGTGGCTGAAATCAGTCCCATGAAAGTAAACGGTAATAACAAAATACAATTACTCCTTATTTCTACATTGTTTCCAAGACACTTACTGCCTGAATTGACTTGCCTATATTTCACATTTCAGACGTACACGCTAATGCTGTATAATAAACCTGTTTCTATATTTAAAAACGAGTTACTGCTATATTAGCGTACACGACTGAATAACAATAACAAACCAGCTTAAAAATCAAGAGATTAACGAAATTCGTCAACTTTTTCAACCCTCTTGGGGGGGGGGGGTCCGGTCCTGTTCGTCCCACCCGTAAACACGCCCGTGACACCTTATCCGCAATTCGTATATTCAGTAAATCTGAGCAGATAAATTTCGTTCCAGTACAGAGTCGTCATTTATAAGAAAGAGAAAACTCCGTTAACAAGTAGAGGCTGCGAAATGAAATTTCTTTTTTTATACATGACATCTGTTAAAAGATTTCATAAATAAAGAAAGATAAAAAAGCATGAGGCAAGTCTTTGTGTCGCTTTGAGGGTGACGCTGCTGCTATCAAAATAAAGCGAAAATGAGTGACTCTGACGACGGCAGACATGTACACAAAGGGCACAATCTCGGCCGCCTCCTACTTGTCGTCGCGCCCATCAAGACGTGTCGTCTTCATTAAGACGCAGACTCAGAAGAAGATCACTCACTAGCGACCGTCCAATCTTGCGTGAATACGGTTTCATACAGTGTTGTTAGTTGCGTGGATTTGTTTACTGTATGTTGTCAAAAGTGGTGTGTCTGCTTAGAGAGGTACTGACTGACACAACCAATGAAACGGAAATAAGCATCGTATGGCTTCTCTATTCATTTTATTCATGTAGGCCTATACGGTTCTTTGTATAGCTCTTTTACACAAAACACTCATGTATGTTAGCGTCTATCTAACATACATAATATAACTATAATATTATATATATATATATATATATATATACATTAAAATTTATAATTCTTTATCTCAAGACGGTTTTTCCCTTATTTGGGACATGTTTCGGGAAACATATTGTTCCCATCCTCAGCCTTCTTAATTTCGAATCTTGTGGAGTACTTGTGTTTTGGTTGGTTGTTCTTATGGTTTCCTGTTGGTTTATGGTATTTTAAACTGGCATTACTGTGTATGATTGTGGTGTATATATATTTGCTTTTTGATGTTGAGTGCTTTGAAAATTGCGTCATGTTTTGTTTTGTGTTTGTATATTTGTAAATGTTCCCATATGTTCATTATGGTGCCTTTGTGTGGTATGTGTTTTACTAGTGTCATGTTGGTTATGTCTGGGAATTCATGTCCTGTGTTTATTGCATGTGTGGCAATTATGTCTCCTCCTCCTCCTCACTCTTCTTCTTCTTCTTCTTCTTCTTCTTCTTCTTCTTCTTCTTCTTCTTCTTCTTCTTCTTCTTCTTCTTCTTCTTCTCTTTCTTCTCCTTCTTCTCCTCCTTCTTCTTCTTCTTCTTCTTCTTCTTCTTCTTCTTCTTCTTCTTCTTCTCTCCCTGGATTAGGCGCTAGTTGACCAGTTCCGGAACTCATCTTCTGCTCGGTCTACCAACATCCCGTTTTCCATTAGGTTCATATTTCAAGGCTGCCACTAGTAATCGGTTATTTGGCGTGTGGTCTAAGTGTTGCTGGCACCATCTCCTCTTGTTGTCTTTAATCCTCTTGTGTAAATATTCGGTCTTTTTTGGGTTCTCGTCTAATAGCTTCAGTCCTCCTTTTATCTTCTTCTTCTTCTTCTTCTTTTATGGTGTCACAGTTCGGAGTCGAACCTAGCCTCCATAATCATCCGCCTCCATTTTTCCCTGATGTCCATCATTTTATTTTAAGTAAAGTATCAGCGTCCCTCACCACTGCGTTGATAAGGTATTGTTGACTAAACAGTACCTTCCTACATAGTCGGTCACCTTCCATCCTAACGATGTGTCCTACCCATTGCAATCTATGCAGTCGGATGGTGGTGGCAAGATCTTTGTCTTTATATACTTTTATAGTTCCTCCTCTTATTATTTACAGGAGGAATATCCCGGTGTGGTTCTTAAAAATTTTATTTCAGCCTCTTGAATTTTCTTTTCTTTTCGTTTTTAACAAGGTTCCGTCATGTTCCACTAGCATACAGGAACGTTGGGATAGCTATCTTGTTTTATAAAATTTTATACGAGTATCTTTCCTCGTTTTACTCTGTGGATCGTTCCATACTGTTCAAAATGTTGGGCACCTAGGAAAAGTAATCTTATACATTTGGAGTTAGCAGAATGAAAGGGTGGATGTGACAGGATACGAAGTGCAACCATTACAGATTAATGCAGTCTGTTGCACTACAGGCAGCAATATGTAAAGGAAGATGGAAAGAACGTGTATCCAAAATGGAGGGAGAAAGGATTCCGTGGGAAGACAGAAGAGGATTAGACAGTGAACCCGGAACAGGAGAAATGCCTAACCATGAAAGGACAGAAGGAGAAGTAGAAGAAGAAGAAGAAGAAGAAGAAGGAGGAGGAGAAGAAGAAGGAGAAGAAAGAGAAGATGGAGAAGAAGAAGAAGAAGACGAAGAAGAAGAAGGAGAAGGAGGAGGAGGGGGAGAAAAGAAGAAGAAGAAGAAGAAGAAGAAGAAGAAGAAGGACAGAAGGAGAAGTAGAAGAAGAATAAGAAGGAGAAGGAGAAGAAAGAGAAGAAAGAGAAGAAGGAGAAGGAGGAGGAGGAGGAGGAGGAGGAGGAGGAGGAGGAGGAGGAGAAGAAGAAGAAGAAGAAGAAGAAGAAGAAGAAGAAGGACAGAAGGAGAAGAAGAAGGATGAGGAGGAGGAGAAGGAGAAGAAAGAGAAGAAGAAGGAGAAGAAGAAGAAGAAGAAGAAGAAGAAGAAGAAGAAGAAGAAGAAGAAGAAGAAGAAGAAGAAGAAGAATAAGAAGAAGAAGAAGAAGAAGAAGAAGAAGAAGAAGAACCATTTAGTGTTAAGGGCGTATACACGAGGTGGGGAATAACGGGGCCAGACCAGCAACGTTGTGTACGCTAATATAGTAGTAGCTCTTTTTTAAATATGCAAACAGGTTTATTACACATCATTAGGGTATACGACTGAAATATAAAATATAGGAAAACCAAATCAGTCAATAAGTATCTTTTAACAACGTTTCAATAACGCGTATTTTTATTGTGTTATTACCGTTTACCGTTAAAGGGACTGCTTTCAGGATGTTATTACGCGTTTTGCAGCCACTTTAAAGATAGTAATATTGATTAGCCTTAACTTGATTTTTCTTTTGTATGAAGCCGACCTGATCCCGGATCCCCCCCAAGCCAAATTCTACATACGCCACTGAAGAATATTATATGTATGGAAGAACTCCGCGTTGTTAGAATATGACGTTATTAGTGTCCTTGAGCTGCAGAACACATGAATTCCGTGGGAAGACAGACAATCAGACAGTTAACCCGGAACAGGAGAATTGCCTAACCCTGGAAGGACAGAAGAAGAAGAAGAAGAACAACAACAACAACAACAACAACAACAACAACAACAACGAGGAGGAGGAGGAGGAGGTGGTGGAGAAGGAGGAGGAGGTGGTGGAGAAGGAGGAGGAGAAGGAGGAGGAGGAGCAGCAGCAGCAGCAGCAGCAGCAGCAGCAGCAGCAGAAGAAGAAGAAGACAAACCATTTGATTGTACACAAACATTTCTCGTGTGGCGAAAGCTCAGTTTCACGTTAAGGGGTGGGGGAGTATATAACTGTCAGTTCTGACATTTCAAGCCACGGCCCGTTTCATTAAACGTCATCCACCCTGAGGAATACACACACACAAATTATAACTTACAGGAAGACGCATCGATTGATCGATCACACGTGTCTCTCCCCACCCCCACCCCACTGCATATCTTTGTTACGCAAATTGTCTCTCCTTTGTTAAGCAACCCCGCGTCGTTCCACCCTTCCTGACAGGAGCGGAAGCAGAAATGAATTTTCAATTTCTTTCTCATTATCAATTCCGCGCATTGTTCTTTTTCTTCCGGATTTCACCCCAGCCTTAGTTAAACAAACCGGTTTATTCTTCCTGCACTTTTTTCTTCACACTTCACATAATTCTTTTGACAAATTTACAATTGATTTATTTTCACGCCTCGTCTCGAACCGACGGCGGCGAAAGGTTTTTGTTCAATCAGCGCTGCGATGATGAAAACAGCCAACTGGAAACATTTCCAATCAGAGTCACTTTTGAACTGAAAAAAAACGCAGTGATTTCGATTCCCACGTGTCTGACGATTGAGGATACGGGCGTTCGATTCGGGTGGCAGAGTTCAGTAATCTTATTTTGACGCACGGACCGTGTTTAGTGTATCTTTCCTCACTGACAATTATTTAACTTTTAACACGCCTGCGCGCGCCCGCACACACACACACAGACACACACACACACACAACTGCATTACTGGTAGGAACTGCAAGAAATAGGGATGTAATACAAGTATGTAGGGGTGAAAATTATGGTCAGTGGGAAGCAAGGGAAGCAAGGCAAAGAAATACAATCCAGAATTAATTTGGGAAAGATGGCTATATCTACATTAAATGTAATCCTGTTGGATAAGCAAATTACAGCAGAAACTAAAACAAAAATATTTAAAACTATTGTTAGAAGTATCATGACTTACGGCTCAGAAGTTTGGACTACTAATAAACACACAAGAACAAAATTAATGACAGCAGAGATGTCTTGCAGATATTGGAGACGTTTGGCAAGAGTATCCAATGTCAGACAGTTTTTCATATTATCAGAAAAATTACGAAATTACTCTACCATTTTATCAGTAACATAACTGTAGAGCAGACATTCATAAAATAAATATTAAAAGTTTCAAACTACTGCGTTAGTTTTTTAGTTATATTTGTAACCATAATACCTAAATGACAAATAATTTAATCATAGCTTTTCAGTGTATGTATGTTCCATTATGTATGTTGTAACCAACCCAAAACCAATGTAAAACAAACGGGTTATAAACTATCCAAAACAAAATAAACAACAAAAGAAGAATATGTAAACAGGAACATAGGACGAATTGTGATTAAAATAAGGGAATAAAATAAGTTATAATTAATAAGTAATGTATTACAGAAGAAACGAAGACACGACTAAAGACAAGACAACATTGACCCAAATACCCAATAGATCAGACAGTGAGAAGAAGACTACAACACCCATAGCAAGAAGAGATTTATTAAGGAGGATAAAAGAATCAGTGCGACTAGGGAAAATAAAATCAAATCAGATACAAGAAGGAACCAATAATGACAAGAATAAAATAAACCATGAGAATATAAACTATTATTAATGATAGAGAGAACAGAAGTAATTTAAAAACTTGATTTGAAACCCTAGGCTGTGGCTTGACACTGACATAAAACTATTAATAAACTAACTTCAGTGACTTGACGGTACAACCAGAACTCCAAGGTAAAACATTGTGATAATAGAAAATAAGAGGGAGAGTGGATATAAGAGTTATAAATGTATAAATTAGTAATGTATAAAAATGACCACTAGATAATGTCCAAAAGACTAGTTAAAATTGTAAAGTAGAGATAAAATTATAAGAGACAAGTATGAATCAACAATAAGGTTGAGATACTAACAAAAAGGAAATATTACTATAAACAATAAAAATCAGCTTTAAGTAAATGTAATAATTTAAGAATAAATACAATATGTAAAAAAAAAATCTAAGGTTCAACCATTGTTGGGGATCCAAGTGAGGACATAACCTAAACTGGCCAACAAGTTTCCAATAGAATTGTAAAAAAACAATGACTGGAATGATCTTAAACTAAAATGTATTGTAGTGTAAGCAAACTAGAGACTATAAGGAGCATTCCATTTACAAAAAGTAATAATACAAAGGAACCTGTGTACAGTATAAGTGTAAATTAACATGATCAAGAGTACAACATAGTATGGGTACCTGGAACAATAAAAATCACACATAAAACGATGATAAAAGAGTAGGGACTCAGTCCATGATATTAACTAAAACGTAATACTATTCATGTGAGGCAAATCAATGTTTATTGCCATAAAATTAATAACAATGATGTATATTATAAGTAACTCATAGCTGATACTAGATGCAGGAAGCATTAGATAAATGCCAACAAATGTCAAAATACACAGAGCAGAACTAAACACTGCCAAGCATTAACATTACTATAATAAATCTGATACAAACTAAACCTAATCAAAAGATGAAGGTGGAATATCAAATAAGAAAAAAATGTAACAGCCGAACTGAATGATAGTCAGAGGAAAAATGTAAATAAAATAAAATAAGACAATACTAGCAAATACTGAGATAATCAGAAGTGGTAATGATTAGTTCAGTACAAATAGGCCACAACAAATATGGGTTACAAACCCGTAATGTCATAAAATAACTAATAAACAATTAGCAAGGCCATAGACTAAGTGTTTAGCCAAAAGTAAAATAATTGTTATGAATAATAGTTAAATAATGATGTAAAAAACTATTGGGCAGTAATGATAAGCTATCACAAAGAACAAAAGTGAAGAATAATAATGTAATAAATATAAGAATCTTTAATATAAGAAGGGGATAAAGACATAGAAAAAGCATTGAAGTAGGCCTAAACGAATAGTGACAATTTTAACGAATTACCGCCTAAAACTTTAATGAGAAGGGGTGATAATTAATAACTAAATAAAAATGATAAGAATTTATCAGAAAATGAACATTATAAATAGAAAAAGGTAGAAAATAAGATATGTAAATAGATCGTAAGAAATATTAAGAAAGTTATTTTGTTAATCCTTATCAAAACTATATGATGTGGGTAACCGAAATATTCGTGATAAAAAGACAAAACCGATGATGGGAGTAATGAAAAAAGGATTAGGGTATTTATAAATGAACTATTTAAAGTATAAAAAAATAATTAATTGCAAGCCCGTGGGCGTACAATGGGGAACCAAAAATTCATAGCCTGGAACCCCGTTAGATGACGCCAAGAAAGCGTCTATTTTGCCGAGTGATACCGAAAGTACACGAAAATTACAACAATTGGCCAACCAGGGGCCGTTATTAATTACTAGGTACGGGATCTTGACACAGGTAAGATCACCAGTTCATCTCAAGCCATCGACGAGGACTCCACGCTGGTCATCGTAACCAAAATATACTGAATTGATAGCCGATAGCTGACCAAAGTGTTCTAACCTCGAAACACGAAGTTGAGGTTAGGTCGGATGTAAACAGAGTGAAAGTTTTATTTAACCAGTGTTATAATCGGGAGTATGTGCGCATAGGCAGTGAGCGATAATGAATTATTAAAATAATTTAATTCAAATAAAAATTTGTTAAATAGTGATACTCCAAGAACGACTTAGTACGCAAGTATAAGTGACAATGACAAAATATTTTAAAATAGTAATTCAAGAATTAAGGAACACTATCAGTGAAATTAACTAACACAATTAGATCAATTTTAACCCAACATAGATTGAAAAAATACTTTAATTATTAAATCAGACAATTAATAGTGAAAGATTTAATCATCAACAAACTTTAATTTTATAATTAATTCAATGGACTTATCGAAATAAGAGAGACATTAAATAGTCAATGATGAACTTAAAATAAACCTTTGACCTATTGTAGACTAAGCATTATATTGTGTTTAAACTTAAGATTACAACTAAATGTAAATTACCAACTCCTCAACCCTAGGAGTGGGTAATTTCTAAATACCTGTTAACTTTGTTTTTATCCAATCTAAGAAGACAGATGATGAAGTTTATCACTAGATTACATTTATAACCGTATTACACGGAGATGTTAGCATCGTTAAGGAATTATTGATCATTTAAAGTTAATTAAGTTAGGTTACAATGAAACCAATGTAATTTCAATAATAATCACATGTTCAATGTTTATATTTTTCGTTAAAGAATTTTAATAATGTTATCACTCTCCTAATACTAACTATAATAGTAGTGCATTGTTTTTGTTAGTGTGTATCTTGCAGTCTGAAAGAACCTGCTTTATTTATTAAATAATGTAAAGGAATGTTTAACGTTCAGGACGACAAATAGTTCGATTCAGACTTGTAACCCTGGGATTTAATAATGGTAAAGAGTCCATCAGTAACATTGAATTTAAAAGAAATTAAACAATATTATTGTATAATAATAATCATTAAAAAATGAGTTCGAAAAATAAAATTAATTCATAATCCTTAGAAGAGTTCTGACTGTTATTTTAACTAGACTAAGACGTTGCAGCTTAGTTGAACGGCATCCATGGTTGGCAGCAGTGGCGGCGGCAATGAGTGGGTTTGAATAATTTTAACATTATTACTAGCAATACACATCAGCATTACTAACCACCCACCATCACAAGTAAGTATTTGTTTATACAGATACTTATTTTTATAAATAAGTATATTTATACATATTTTATAATATGTTTATTTTTATAAACACATACTTATTTTTTCAGTGAGGAGGCACACCAATCGGTTCATCTTAGCAACGAGTGAAGATCAAAACTCAATTACGAACTCAGCGAACCCGAGCAATGCAGTAACCAAATTATTTTAATTAAACAACATTCAACCGAAATAAAAATAAAAATAACATTTTTACGAGAGAGGATCTCGTCAACTTATAATGTAACACTATTTACAAATACACTACACTTTCGTTTATCCGGAATTGATGGGACCGGACCCTTTCCAGATAAACGAAATTCCGGATAAACCAAATTAATGGCGAAAATGCCTGTATTAGCGATTTTTACCTTCCGCTATACAGAAAAGTTGCGTTTTTTTTATTTTGAAGACTTTATTCAAACTGTAATAGCCTACTGTAGGCCTCCTGTATTTTACGAGTAAATCTTAAGGAAAAACAAAATCTATTTCAGAATATTATACTGTATAAACTAGAAAAAATTTATTTAGAATTAGACATTATACAAACATTATATTAAATTCAGTACAGTACAATAGTAGCAGTTCTAAAAATTAACAAGTTTAATTTAGCGAGAAAAACAATAATAAACACACATATATGAATTATCAAAGTATTATTGATACTTATTAATAATAGTAATAATAGCACTGTATTATTTTTACCCATGCATTTTAAATTAAGTATGTTTATGTTAATGAGCTCTGAACGGGTATAACGCTGAATTTATAACAAAACAGGTTGTTTTCATTACAAATCGTGTCTTAAAATTCACCGGTAAAATCGATACAAAAAAATTATTTTGAAAACTTATTCCGGATAAGACGGAATTCCGGATAAACGAGAGCGTAGTGTACATATAACTAATAACAAAATATAAAGTTTGTTTGAAACATAGTTTACAAACTTTTTGAAAGCGATCCAAAATTTGCAATGAGTGTTGAGACATTAATTCTGTCGAATTAGGCTACTTCACATACAAAATACAGATAATACAGATACAGATTTTGTATTTTCACTAAAATTCTCCAGACTTTATCCCCAAATAAGCTTCTACAATTTTACTAAATTTTGAGTTCCATTTTCGGCCATTGGTGCTCCCAGAACTAGTTCTTTAATGTTCTTCCTTCGTATACACCCAGAACGTAATATACTCCTTTGAACGTTTCATCCTTACTTGCATAAGAAGTCATTCTTACTTACTTTCTTGGAAGTAGTGACTCTATTTAGATCAAAACGACTTTAATACTACTTGAATTCACGACTTTATTACTACTGTGTCACAATGATTGTCAAACCAAAACTAACGAAAGGTGCGAGTAACAAGCTCATTTACGAGTCATATGGTAATTTACGGGTCAGCAGATTTAAGGTATCTAGAACAGATGACCAATCTAGTAAGATTTGCCTTCTTATCAACCCGCTTACATTGTACGTATTTCCATTTTCTTATTTACACATTTTCGATGTTTTAATATGTGGGTGTATCGATATATTACGATGTGGAAAAGAAGAAGTGTACTAATTGTAAATTGTCCCATTTCTTAATGCAAAGCGAACATAAGTGTTGTTTTCACATATGAGGTTAGGTAACAACGGTTTTTGGGTTTCTAGTTTACTGCTGAAATAAATAAAAGCCATGGTTAAGGAAAACATAACGTTTAATGTGTATTTACAATGCGTATAACATAGTAACACTTAAAATAAAGAACCTAACGTTTTTGAGTTAACGGGTACTTGTACATGAAATTATATATAATTTCTTTATAAGTAACTCGATACACACACACCAACGAAGAAACTGATTAAAAAAATAAATAAATTATTGTGTCACTATAAACCGATAAAAGTTGTTGATGTGGAGGAAAATTGCTTACAAAAGAAATGTCCGTTCATTGTTCAGGTGTGATAATCGGAGCCTTGTTTACTGGTCTCCTAGGCAACGGGGAAGCGACAACCGCCCCGCACTCAAATAACAATAACAATAGCTTACAACGCATCTCCCGCCTGATTTCAACTAATTCAATTTGAATTGTAACAAACCTGTTTCATTTGGTTTCATTTGTTACAACCGAATGTAGAAACTCGTCTCGTGGGTCGTTTTGAAAGACGCGACGAGGGGGCGCGCCGCGCTCAATTCAACAGCTACACGTTTGATTTTCGTTTCATCATAATTTGTCGCTTCTTCTTCTTCTTTTTCCTTTTTGTCATTTCATATGCTTTTATGATATTGGTGAATATGTATCAAATTTCAACCGTAAGAGGACAAAAGGAAGCGTAAGGTGAGAGGGGCGGAGAAGAAGAAGTTGTACAAAAAGCAATTCATAAAACCACCACAAGAGAGGGGTTCGTGTAATGAAGGAAAAAACCACCACACCCCTCCATCACCAATTTTCTCGTGTTCACGTTCTCTCTTTTCTATATCGTTACAAGCGTTCTTCTGCTGCCTGTCATCCTTAATCAGATACCTTTACACCTGTACAGACGTCTGTGTCAGCCTAGGGTTGGCACATCAAAAATCAGAAAAGCCGAACACAGCTGTTAATTTAGCCGGACATTTTACCCGAAAAGCCGGACAGCAGTTTTTACATTAAAAAGCAGCATTTATTATGTTCGTTCGATACCAGGTGCTTGCTTGTTCGATATCTAGGCCTACTACATACTAAAAATATAAAACGACATCAGCTTGTTTCATACATAAGTTAGGTTTATTATCATTACACATAGAAACATAATAAGGCATATGAATTAGAAAGAAAGACAAGCCCTGTAATTATCATTATAACGAAATCGTTACGAATAACAGTTTTTTATCGGGCAGGTTCTACAGTTTAAAACAGACCACAAACACAACGCCGACATAGCGCAACAAGATGTTTACATTTTCTTAGTAATCGAAACCATGGCCAGTGTTGTCACTGCTACGCTCTTTATTGACGAGTACTCTACGGCTGCCTCTTTGATTTGGCGATACCAGTTCGTATAAATGAGAGCGACGGCTTTGATGATGATACAGAGATTAACAGTAATACCATAATAAGCCTAAACATACTGAAAGGAAAGGAAATAACAATCTAGTATGTACTTTTTTTCAGATCTAGTACATTTTTAAGGTATAAAAAATGTTCTGTACTTTTATCATAATACTAGGTGCAAAAAATGTCAGACAAAAAACCGAACAAAATCCAGACAGGCCGAACATGCTTATTTTTAGCCGGACTAAACTGTAAAAAGCCAAACATGCCCGGCTAAAGCAGAACGTCTGGCAATCCTATTCACGCCTTACAACACACACACACACACACACGCACACACACACACACAACTTAATTGTATATGTTCGTATCTGAATCGTCATAACCTGACGCCCTGCACAGACTTTCCAGTTTTCCATTTTTGGGCCGAGGGTGATGCGTTCAAAAGTTATCGTGAGACATCATCTAAACAGACTTAGAGCAGTGGAACACGGTCGAGTAAAAACTGGTAACTCTCTTCAATCAGTCTGTAAGTGTTTATTTCTGTACTTACTGAGTGGCCTACTCAATCTAATGCCTTTAATGTCTCGAAATGTTTCAACGAAAACAAAGTGTCAACAATTGCTATACATATTACAATTACAGTAACAGCGTAACAACCGAACGGCAGACGTGACACTATGGTAATCAGGTTGCGGGCAACTTTACCCGGGCAACTAATTACACGGAGCACGGAACAGCCTCCTAGTTCATTAGACGCTTCGTGGAAACACGCGCGGCAAATTTACCGTGGGATTTCCACTGCCTAACTAATTTCCCGGTGCCATTCGTCAAACCACCGAACCCGCCTTCACACAACTGACTGCCTTTAGCGGCACAACGTGCAATTCTGAACGAGCAAAATTATGAATAACAAATAATTTTAAAAAAAATCGGCCATATTGGAGCAGATTATGTAAACAATGTAAAGAAAAAATCAGACGATCTGTCGAGTGATTAACTGGATTTTTAGAAAGAGGGGTCGTCGAGAGACAAAATTAAAGGTTTAAAAGTTATGTCAGTGTCTGTGTACTGTCCTTCCTTTTTTGGTACTTTCACAATATCCGTACCCACACTACATTTTCGATATTTTCAATATGCGATCGTATGGATGTACTACGATGTGAAGAAGAAGAAGAAGAAGAAGAAGAAGAAGAAGAAGAAGAAGAAGAAGAAGAAGAAGAAGAAAAATATTAGTTTCTTTTTTCAACTTCAAAGGTTCGGCAACGCCTGTGTACACCGCAGATTGTATTACTCCTTGATATTGTGACTGGTGACGCGTGTGCTGAAGGCGTATGTTTTGCGGGTTGCCTGACAATACGGCGCGTTGCAGGCATACACCGAGAGTACTGTAATACATTGATAGCTACAATAACCGACATCATGATCATTATTGGTTAATGTGTGTGTGTGTGTATGTGTGTGTGTGTGTGTGTGTGTGTGTGTGTGTGCGTGTGTGTGTGTATGTGTGTGTGAGGAGAGAGAGAGAGAGAGAGAGAGAGAGAGAGAGAGAGAGAGAGAGAGAGAGAGAGAGAGAGAGAGAGAGAGAGAGAGAGAGAGAGAGAGAGAGAGAATGGTTTCAATGGAACTGCTGGGGTGTCGTCTCAGGGATTAGCCTATTCATTTTGAACATAAAGGGTTCTTCTAGTCGATACCCTACATCTTTTTCGTCCACCGTTTCGAGATGTGGACCTGGAGGAGGACAATACAGATTATGAGATGGACCGGTAAGATAAGAAGCTAGATAGTGATGAATTGGACACAAGAAAAGAGAAAGTTATTGAAAGACATCGAGGAGAAAAGAAAGTCAACTCTGATTACGGAATACGTCAAGAAAGAATTGCGTTAATAGAATATGCTAGAAGGGCAAACAGAGAGAAGGACAAACGGAAAAGACGAAGAAAAACACAATTACCGTACACGTTTATCGTTCCAATTTACAACTTCTATATTCTACCATCTATCTTCACAAATTATTTTTTACTTCTATGTTCCGTAAGGAAATGGAAGTATGGTGATCGAGAAAAAAATCGTGTTAGAGGTAAGCGCTGATTCTGATTGTACTACCTTCAAAACATGAAGGAAAGTCATTTTCCGAAAAGTGTCTGTATGTAGAATTTTTTCTATGGCGAACGATGACTGCCGCAAATTCAAACTGAATCGAATAATTTTTCGCATAGGCGTATGTGCCCGAGTTGTAGATGACTCAAGCCTATTGATTTTGGTGAAGATCAGTTAAGGGGAAGGGGTAGTTTACCTGCAATGTTTTATGTTTTAACAAGAGTAAAGTACTTAATTTTGATAAATAAAGTATCCTGAAAAGAAGGTCACAGTAATCCACTGTAGAAATGTAGATGGTAAACGAAAAGGGTTGTTGAAGGGGGATGGGTAATTTTCTATAAATGAAAATGATAGTTGAAGGGGAAGGAGAAAATTTTTTATATGTGCACTACGTTGTCGGCAAAGAAGTAGTTTCTATGGAAATATTTCATTTACAACATTTACAACATAAAACTCGATTTACAAGGTGGGGTTTATTTTTTTAGAAATTATCGAACCGAATTCAAGTAAATGATTTTAAATATAAATCTTAAAACATGGAAGTCATGTATGGTTCTCCATTTACCAATATTTTTCGTACAGTTTTCCAAAAAAATATTCGATCTAAACGGGTTTACCAGGAATTTAAGAAAACTATATAGCTTGAAACTGTACGCTAGTCATTTTGTTGTTGTTTAAAGTGACCAACTTCGTTAGTCTAACCAACCTATCCGATGTATGTAATGATTGTGTTTTTCCAAACTATCAGCACCGCACTTGAATTACAAACAGCGCACGACGCTATCAGGGGCAGTTTTTCACGAATCGCGTGAAAAGACACGAGCACCAGTTAGTACCGGCCCCGTGCGTGTCCCACCATGTCATTTCCTGTTTTCGTTTCGCGTGTTAAGATAGAAGATTTCGAAGAATTTTCCCGACGTTTGATTACGGACGCTACACGCATGTTATCACATATTCACACCGCCTTCCCCCCTCTATATTGCTATATATGACACCCTATGATTTCGACACTTTTTTGTAATTTAGTGAGCTACTGGAATTTATAAACACACAACATTTCATGAAACCAAGTTTTGTGCCCTCCCTATAACTTTTATACCTACATTACGTTTGGTGAAACTAGACAATAGAAGTACAAGAGGTTCTGCAAAGTTTTTCTTCTTGTTCTTGTTCTTCAACTTCTTCTTCTTCTTGCTTTATATTTCAGCTTAATAAACCTGCCACGGCTTCGATCTGCGCAATGCAGTATATGGCCCCTTTCCATCTGTTTTTGGAAGTTTCAAAGGTCCTTGTGGAGGTGGTATGCAAACATGCTTTTAGGATTGGGATCCAAGGAACAGATTAAATGCTTAAACAAGGCTTGCAGAAAGTCTGGAACACGACTGATTCCGTAGAAGTGAAACTATAGAAGTAAGATGTAAGGTGTTTTTGCAAGATGTAAGATGCAAGGGAACATAAAAATCCAGGTCTGCAATTAATTCCCCTTCACAGAAGGGAAGGCGGTAATTTCTACTGTCAATTTGAAACTGTAATTAAATAACTCGAGCTCTCAGGAAATTTATCGTAGATATAATAAGAAATTTTTGTTGCTTTAGAGGAAAAGGCATAAGAAGGAGAATAAAAAAGAGAAGAAGAAGACGAAGAAGGAGAGGAAGAAAAGGAGGAGGAGGAGGAGGAGGGGGAGAAGAAGAAGAAGAAGAAGAAGAAGAAGAAGAAGAAGAAGAAGAAGAAGAAGAAGAAGAAGAAGAAGAAGGAAGAGGAGGAGAAGAAGAAGTGATGATGATGGTAAACAAGGTAGGAGGGAGAAAGAGGAGAAAAAGAAGAAGTAGCTGTAGAAGAAATCGTAGATTAAGAATATTATGAAGACGACAGTAGCATATCTAGAATTTGGTCTGGGGGGGGGGTCGTGGTCCGATCGAGTCGGCTTTATAAAAAAAAATAACTAGACTAATCAACATTACCATCTTTAAGTGGCTGAAAACCGTGTTTAACATCCTGAAATCAATCTCATTGTGATGTAAACGGTAATAAGACAATAAAGATACGCGTTACTGAAACGTTGTTTGGAAGATACTTATTGACTGAATTGATTTTCCTGTATTTCATATTTGAAACGTTTACCCAAATGCTTAAAACAAACCTGCTAGTAGGCCTACATTTAAAAAAGATTTATTAGTTGAAAAACACAGCTGAAAAAATAATAAAAGAGCCTAAAAATTAGGAGTTTAAGAAAATTCGTCAAATTTTTTCGACCCTCTGAGGGGTGGGGTCTGGTCCCGTTCGTCCCTCCCCGTAAATACGCCCCTGGATGACGATGATGTTGAGCGAGACAAAAAAAAAATAGGAAAAATTAATAGCACTCTTTTCTTTGATATTTCTAATGTAAATAATAATAATAATGTTTTGGCAAATCTTATTCCTGTGAGAGAAAGCGACAACAGTTTTGACGTATTTTTCGATTCGGCTGTGTTCGCGCGAAAGTTTTAATCAAATTACCGCTGGAGCGAGAAAGGACGATTGACAGCCTGCCTACCGCTACTGGATGAGAAAGTAATGACAAAACTAGACGCTGAGAGATAACTTTATCTGTATACACGGTGACAGATAGTTTATAGCAACAACAAAAATGGTAAAGCACAGAGAGAGAGAGAGAGAGAGAGAGAGAGAGAGAGAGAGAGAGAGAGAGAGAGAGAGAGAGAGAGAGAGAGAATTTATTAAATCTGTAGTATTGATATTAGACAAGTTTACCAGGCACTCGAAAATTTACATATATATTAATAAAGTTTAAACGTCGCTTACATACGCTCGTACACAGCCTACTGAACACTCTCTAACTTGGGCTTCACGCCCGCGGTCTCAAATTGCTTACAATGCCCTGTATTTAGATCCTCATTTTTGCTAATTCGCTGTATTCAATCGTTGTGTTATTTTTTTTACTTTTTTATATATAAAAAAAACTAATTCTTAATGATCGAATTCTAGAACAGGTGAGCCATTTTAATTATTAGGGAATTGATACTGGATTGATAGGAATTATCATATTGACGTTAAGTTAGGTAAGTCCCAGTTGATCTGTGTGACAATTAAACGTACTTTTAGAAACAAAGTACATCGAGTTTTAAAATTAAAGTTTTACAAAGTTACGGCAGTCCCTGCACTTCCTGTGGGTGTGAATTATGGACAACAACCAAGAAAGAAGACAGTAAAATAGAAGCCTCGGATATTGGCGTTCTTAAGAGGAGTTGAAAGGTGTTCTAAACTGGACCGTATAAAGAATGAGGCCATAAGAGAAGAGTTACACAAGTTTTTAACTTGAATGAAAAATTAGAAGATTACAAACAATGGTGGAAAGAACACTTGAAAAGAATGTCAGATTCAAGACTGGCCAAACAACTCTGGAAATACAAACCTGTACGACATAGGTGTGTGGGTAGACCCAGGAAGAGATGGCTGGAGGATCTTTGAAGGCGGAACAGGCAGCACCTTACCTAAAGGTGATGATAATGATGAAATCGTTGCGTTCTAAACAACCAAACCCTACCCATCTGTGTTTAAACAACCAAACCCTACCCATCTGTGTTTAAACATTTTTAAAAATTATCGTTTTAGTTACACGCAGAAGTCGGTGGTAATTACCTTCAGAAAAATAATTCCACGTAAAACTATAAAAATGAAATTTTAGAATAGTATTATATTCACACAAATCATATGCCCTATTTGACCGGCCTCCGTTAAGTCTCTAACGGCTGGTAAATCACCTGTTAAGGGTTTAATGGAGGATAATCTGTTTCACGAAGTTCAGTTAAAGATATCGGCCATTAAAATCGCCAGTTAACTTAACGGGAGATATTTGGCTTGTTAGGTAAGTAACGGGCCGTTAATACGACGAGAGCTAAACTTAAAATTACGTTTGGTGTCATTTATGAATTTTTTGGGTGAACAGGGAAACAAGACTTTGTACTCATCTTGACCGGCTTCTGTCGCTAGCTCAATGACTACTTTATTAAAATTAACTACCGGGCTGTTGGGCAGCGGTGAGTTGCTTACAGATAGTGGTGAAGTGTCGCAAACTGTTTTGTTGCGAGACGTAAACTGAAGAAGCTTAGTGTTTGGTCGCGACGGGGCCTCGCGAGACAATGTCGCAGCCAGTGTGTGGCGCTTTATAGATCCTGATGGCAGTAGACTCGCCTGTGACGCATTCTAACATGATGGGCTAAAAGAGTTCTGATACGAAAGAAAATGTCGCTCCAGTGTGCGGCAGTCTGCAGACGGACACAGAATGTAACATTCACGCCACATTTAACATTAATAAAACCAGTTTCATTTTTTACCGGAAAAAGATAATTCTAAAACATTAAAAACAAAATTTTCAAATAGTATTCTATTCGCACCAGTCATATGCCCCGTTTGACCGACCTACGATAAGAATCTAACGGCCGGTAAATCACATGGTAGATAACTCGTTTGACGAAGTTCAATTAAAGATATCAGCCATTATGATCGTCGATTAACTTAACGGGAGATAATTGGCCTGCTAGGTAGCTAACGGGCCGTTAAAGTAACGAGAGCTACCCTTAAAATTACGTTTGACGTCGTTTATGTAACCCAAGAAGAAGAAGAAGAAGAAGAAGAAGAAGAAGAAGAAGAAGAAGAAGAAGAAGAAGAAGAAGAAGAAGAAGAAGAAGAAGAAGAAGAAGAAGGTCTTGGAGAGATGAAATGAAGGTGGCGATGGAAAGCTGACAAGATCTAGTAGCAGGGGACAAGAAAAGCCGAAACCAGACAAGAGGCAAATATTGCCGGATTAGTCTGCAGCCGGACACAGGATGTAACATCTGTGCCACATTTAAGATTAATATACAACCAGTTTCATTGTTTACACGGTCTGTGAGCGTTTCATTGTCCTACAGATGACGGTCTGTACTGCAGGTGATATATATAAGTAATACATCATTACGAGACAACTCTGTACCGAGGTATAATTGATGGATGAGGGGGATGGGGGATGAACTGTCCGCCGCCGCTGCTCGCTGTCCACATGTTGTCACCCCCGGACGGATACATAATGGAGTCGATGCAGATGACTTGTTGTGTAACTCTTTAAATGATTCATAACGCTTCTTATTTACCAGCGGTTAATAGCAACAGCAGGACTGATTAATATTTTGTCTGGCACCGTGTTCAGTGTAGAAACGGTTAGAAAGTGTCACCACCACCGCATCGCGAAAACTATCTGGTGAGCCAGAAAAAGCGCGCGTGTCTTACAAAAATAAGTTTCCCTACTTCTGAAACCAGCAGCTAGAGACGATGATTGGAAGAAAGAAGTTTTAATAATCATTGTGGTTTCAAATGAGCCAATGAATGTAAATCGTCGCACATTACATTCACCTTACAGAGAGACAACTATCCCACCATTCATCTCAACCAGCGTTTCTCAACCTATAGGGCGCCCCCCCTGCCCTTAAAGGGCGTTTGGTGGATAGCGAAGTCGGGCTCGAAAATGTATTTACTGTGCCTTAAAAACCTATTTCACTTAGTATTAACTAGAATTAATTAAGTATGTACAATTTGTTTAAGCGCAAAAGCTACTCGATGTTAGCAAAAATATGATAACAAACTAGATAAAAACGACACATAGAAGAACTCCAGATTACTGAAGAACTCCAGAAGACATTGAAGAATGCTTGCCACTAAAAATCAAATTTAAAAACGCCCAAGGTTTTCAGGAAACCCCCAAGAAGAGGACAGGTGCCATCTGGACTGACGAAAGAAGGGAGAGCCATCGATCAAGAATGAAGGAGGTAGAATGGAAGAGAAGGTAAAGAGAGGAGAAGAAGGGAGCAGCCAGTTGAACCAAACGTAGTCCACAGTGACACCAGTAAAAGTAATTCTGCCGGGTCTTATGGGTCTTATGGGTCCCATGAAGTGTAATGTCCTTCAAGGCGAGTCTCGGAGTCAAAAAGGTTGAGAACCACTTATCTAAATCGTGTCGCAAACCCGCAACAAACAGTGCAGTCAGATACCTAGTTCATCATTTAGACTCTAAAGTGACCTGGAAACTTCAACTTTGTCGTTGTGTACTTGCTGAACTGCTACTTGTCACGTTCCGGACGAGGCCTTTCAGTGTTTTCTCCATTTTCAAGTCCTCAAACACGACAAAGTTGGCATTACAGAGACCGGTAATTCAAGTAACAATGTGAACAATGACCTGGAAACACCGCATAAAACAGAAAATAAAACAATTAGATTTAAGATTTAAGGAAACTAACTGGCTGATAGGCAGACAATGTTATATATCTAAAGACAACAAAGTACGTATATTGCACTTACCGTCTGTGACTTTCTTTCTGGAACGATGTCTTCAAACTATTGTTGACATGTTTCGGGACACTCGTCCCACATCAGAATTTAAAAGTATGTTCCTATATCATCAAACGATGATACAGTTGTCAAATAATTAAAACATCAAAATCCAAACATACAAAAACCACAATACTTAATGTATAAAGTTGAGCGCGACGGTTAAACGATGCACACCGTACGGTATCTGATCGCGCACTACTCAAGACTGACTTTTATCGCGACAATAACGCAAAGCGGTATCGTACAACATTCAGTATTGTGGTTTTTGTATGTTTGGATTTTGATGTTTTAATTATTTGACAACTATATCGTCGTTTGATGATATAGGAACATACTTTTAAGTTCTGATGATGGGACAAGTGTCCCGAAACATGTCAACAGTAGTTTGAAGACATCGTTGCATAAAGAAAGTCACAGACTGTAAGTGCAATATATCTGATTGAACAACACGTGGCTTGGTACTAATTTCGGATTTATTCCTTTTAATATAACAAACTACGTTTTTATAAAATTCACCTCTCAAACACATATCGACTTACGAACTTACGAAATCGAGCTTTGGGGCTGCACCATCAAATCTAACATATCAATCGTACAGCGATGCCAATCAAAAATCCTACGAGCTATCGCAGATCGCCCGTGGTATGTGTCTAGCGATACTTTACACACAGACTTCTACATTCCATACGTCCGTGAACGTTTGCCATTCATGAACGTGGCAGTAGATACCATACAAGACTTTAAGATCGTCGTAACCCGGTGATTATACTGTGCCGGTTCGCTTGTGAACCGGCGTTTGTATAAATAAAATTCGATATATAAAAATATAATTTATTTATGTCGGCCGCGAAATAATTACGTGGCGTCAATCCGTTAGACCGTTGCGCCTTTTTGCATGCGAGCGCTACCTGTTGGGGTAACTGCGTAATTCTGTTCTTCGGAGCTGTGCATGCAGGCCGAAGTTTAGTCGAGTTTGGCCAGCCGACCGGGGTACAACTTATCCTTTCCGACAGAGCTGAAGTTTCATTAATTGTCGTATGTTTCTATTCTGCATGGCTAGATAAACTCGCACAGATCTGCGGTAAGTAAATTCAGAATGCCTATCATGGATTGCTTGAAATAAAATGTGGATTTGAGCATTATTTGTGTGGATGTAAATGGATAAATAAGGAAAAATATTTAAAAAATAAGGAGGGGTTACAATACAGCCTGCGATCAAGACAAGACTTTGTAAAACAACATATTTTTTCATTCGACCTTTAAGGACGACGAGGTGACATCGCTGGATGGAACACCCGTCACCGCATCTAGTTGTACAGTTCTCCAGTTTGTACAATGATCAGCAGGTTAGCTTAAGGAATGTTTTTTTTTCTTATACACAAATAAATTTAAAAAATTGAACAAACAATATCCTCAATTTTATATTCATGTTTATCGGTGTCCAAGCCACTTATTTATTTTGATAGAATAAAGTATTTACCTTATTTTGTTTGGCCGTCTGGTGGCTTTATTTCTTCTTCGTTATCACGACGCGTTTCGGGACATATGTCCCATCCTCAGGTATTGTCACTCAGCAGAGGTCGTCATTTAAGAAAAAATATCAACACAAAAAAATATAACATAACTTACACATAATCAACAATAAAAACGTTTAAACTTTGGAGCACGTACAAGTCGAGATGCCCATCCCGGACTACAACGGTCGACTGCCGAGTCTATTGCAACGAATCACAGGATCATGATAGGCGGGGCAAGTTCATATATTACACAGACAATGGACATTCATATTATATTGGTAGATGGTTAAGTTGGGTTGTTATCAATTGTATTTAGTCAGGTTAAGGGTTTAGTTTAGTAAAACTGTGCATTATTATTTATGGTTATTCATGTGCTGTGTTAGTGGAAATGTGCGCGCGTGCGCGAGTGGGTAACGTTTCCCGGGCGGTGCGTGATGTATTATCGTTGTTTTGACATTAGCTGAACTGAGACCTGTATATCGCTGCAATCCCTATACCTGTTGGACTATTGTTTACGTTCATGTATATTATTAGTATGTAGGCAGTCATGCATGAGATACGAGTAGTCTGATTACCGCTATGCATGCTGTTACAAAGTAAATGCACTCTACTGCATGAAAAGTGCATGGTCACTTTTTACTAACCATGTGACTTCCATCCACCAATAGAATGCTGACTGGTGGTTGGAAATTTTCTTAAGCCTGTCGTTACACAGGCAGTTCTTCTACGCCATCTACCGCGAACGGGTCGTGCACTCCTTGTACAAGAATTCTACCGCTTGCAAGGTGTTGTAAAGACTATTCGTCGCTAGTGAAACGGGAAGGCTCAGAACTGTGTATGTAGTACATCTGCACACAGTAGTGTTTAAACGCATTACGCGTATAATTACGATAGTTCTTCTACGCCATCTACCGCGAACGGAACGTGCACTCCTTGTACAAGATTCTACCGCTTGCAAGGTGTTGTAAAAACTATTCGTCGTTAGTGAAACGGGAAGACTCAGAACTGTGTGTGTAGTACATTTGCACACATCAGTGTTTTAACGCATTGTGCGAAAAATTACAAGCAGTTCTTCACTGCTGCTACCGCGAACGGTACATACAATCCTTGTACAAGACTCTACCGCTTGCAAGGATCTGTTAAGACTTTTCGGGGATAGTAACGTGTGTGACGCATAACAATTGATTTTATATCTTTACACACGATATTAATATTGTAATATTACGTGTGTAAGAAGTGAGTGTAACAGTATCATAAATTGTTACGCAATAGTTCCATCAAGACGTTTCCGTGCTAGTGCAAGATTTCCTCATAGGGTGGTCTGCTGATCGCGGTAGACCTTCGTATTCGCGAGAACACTTGAAGAAGCCGGAGAGGTATAAGCTCAATATACCGTTATTAGATTAAACTCACTGTCACCTGAGATATTACTTGGTCTTAAACTCTATATAAGTTTTGCGAGAAATAAAATCCGTAGTACCGTTGTGTGTGCGAAGTGTCGGATTCATCGTGGGAATTATAGGACATCAGCCCAGCTGTTATAGGACATCAGCCCAGCTGTTATAGGACATCAGCCCAGCTGTTATAGGACACCTGCCCAGCTGTTACAGGACATCAGCCCAGCGGTTATAGGACATCAACCCAGCTGTTATAGGACACCAGCCCAGCTGTTATAGGACACCAGCCCAGCTGTTATAGGACCAGCCCAGCTGTTACAGGACGCCAGCCCAGCTGTAAACGTTTCTGGTGAAACGTCTGTCATTTGTAAGCCACACCTGACGAACCATCTATACCGCAAAGACCGGCCCTTCTCTTCAATAACATCATCGTGGGAGTCTTCTTATGTAACGTATCACGTCTTGCGTATGAACATTATTTAACATTTTAAAAGAAAGACTCTATATCAAACATTACATTCTGTACATTTCAAATATACCATATAAACTATAACTTGTGTTTGTACAATAAATAATCTTAAACCCTCCAATATAGACTTGTAATTTGAAATACACATACTATCATATCCTATGCGCCAATAGTTTAGTAATTTGTGTTGTCGCATAGAGATATTTTGGCGCTTAGCAACGTAGGGCTCGTAAATAGCGATAAAGTTACGCTATTACATATTTGTCTATGAATATAAAATTTGTTGGTAAAATCCGACGTATAAATATAATTAACATAAAAATTGTATGTGTATTGTTCATATGAAAAGCTGAGGATATAATTTTTCAAGTGTGCATATTCTCTTGTATATCATATATGAACAGATTTTATCAGTATATTGGAGGTAGATTATTAGTTGTTGTATGTTAGATAAGGTATTTACATGTTGATGTTTTGAACTGCTTTCCGCGTGCATATAAACTGGTTACCATATGTTCTAATCTTGTTGTGATAATAATAGCTTGCTTTGAGTATAAATTACTAAATTTTAAAGTAATTTGTGATCACTATGTCGAATAAAAAAGAGCTTATAGAATATTTAAGGGCCAGGTCACTTGATGATAAAACCATATCTGAGCATAGTAGAGCCGTTAGGCGGAAATTCTGGGATAGAATTGAAAGTAATATTAACGAGGCAACTCGCTTAGGGCATAGTATTTCGTTGTTCGATATGGTCGGAGATATGGATGTTGCATGCAATTATAATGAAGATGACGAAAGTAAAATTAGTAATAGCAACACTATTAGTCCAGAACATACTTCAGATAATTGCTGCGGGGAGATGAAAGCCGTGGAAGAAGAGATGATATCGGATATACAAGGAGTTTCAGAGGAAAGTAAAGCCAGGGATGAGGAGATGATAGCCATTAGGCAGGAATTTTGGGAAGAAATGGACGCCGACAGAGAGGAGAGGATGGCGAAACTACAGGAAATGTCAGCTGATATTGAAGCAGATTTATCTGTTGAGAATATTGCACCATGTGATAAATTTGAAGTACCTAATGTCCTTGTGGAACATACTCTCAACGAGAGTAATATGGAAGTTAACCAAGATGTGACATCTGAAGGATTAACGGAGAACAGTAGCGTAGCAGGTGAACTTGAAAGTGATTATACAGAAACCACCTTATTAGGGCCTAGTAGTTCATATCTCGGTAAAGTCGAGTATTTAGATTCTGCATCAAATTGTAGTGAAGATAACAGAAATGAAATTAGTAGTAACAACACTATTAGTCTGGAACATACTTCAGGTAAGTGCTGTGATGAGGTGATAGTTTATAGTGTAACAGATATAGCATGCGAGAACCGTGAACGTATGATAGAATCTGAAGCTATCATGGATGCGGACAGTGTATGCATAACACATAAAAATCCCGAACCAGTAGTAGAGCCTGGAACTAGTATGGATACTACCGGTGCAGGTATTTCTGACACATGTCGGTATGATGAGATACTTAATGAATCTATATCAGGTACTGAGGTGTTTGTGGAGGACGGAGAGGTGAATGATACGGGTGACAATAAGGTGACAACAATTATGATAAATAATAATGAACCGCCGTGTAATCAGTTTCATGTTCAAACACCACCAAATCAGCCGAAATCACAACAACATAAAATTACAACTCAGCAAATTAATACCAACTTATTAGCAACAGTTACTGAAAATGATTCAGTTGAAAAGCAGTTCAATCAATCAAGTATGAAAAATGTTAGTTATAAGAATGAAACTGTTATGTATGGCCTATATCCTGCCGAAATTAGGGATAATTTAGTATGTAATAATGATAATAGTAATAAACATGAGGGAAATATTAGGATTGAAAATTGCACCGACCTTATTGTCGAAGCAAAAATCAATGGTTATGGCGACGAGAGGTTGTCCGACAGTGGCACAGAAATATCGCTGTTGGACAAGCAGTTACGAAAGAGGTGTAAAAACCACTTTGTACAAAGGCCGATTCTGCAGGTAAGTCACACAAGGATAAAATCAGGAGCGTGTGAGTCGCAGGTTATTGAAAAACAGGCAATTAAAGCAACATACGAACAGGGTACGGAAATAGATGCGACCGTCCTTGGAGTTAGAAAACTCAGACATAATATTAGATGGGAAGTTGATAAATTGAATAAACGGCATGCTGCATTGGAAGTTCAGAAAGAATTATTGCCAGCTAAAGTTGATTGTCGACCTCAAGTTATCAGACTGGGACGCTCGAAAGATAAGATAACGAATAACTCACCGACCACCAAGGTTCAGTTAATGGGTTGCGAGATAAGGCAATTACGGCGTATATTAAACAAATTCAAATCTGTATTTCCAAGTAAACGTGTGCGTTTCAAAACTGAGAAAAATTTATACAAAAAACTCAGAAATAAATGTCAGGATATAGGGGTAAGAATGTGTAGTGATTTAAATATGTCAATTCAGGTTTAAATGTTGTATGTAAGATGGATCTGTGAATGAACAATAATCTAGTTTTGATAAGGAATGTTGTCTGTGTACCCTATGACCCTGCATAAGATGTCGTTATCTGTGTGTCAAGAACATGTGTGTTTGTTTTGGTTTGAAGGTTACCACGTGTCTTTTGATTTGATGCTTCTGTCAAAGTGACAGTTGGAATTGTTAGTATTAATTGAGGATGTTTATTTGATTTTAGTTCGAGGGTATTATTATTATTTCAGGATTAGGGAGTTGTTTTGGTATATAAAAAAAAAAAAAAAAAAAAAAAAATTATTTTTTGTTAGTTAACTAAAGAAAAAAAAAAATTTTTTTTTTATGCGGGAAGGAGTTAATCCTGCAACGAATCACAGGATCATGATAGGCGGGGCAAGTTCATATATTACACAGACAATGGACATTCATATTATATTGGTAGATGGTTAAGTTGGGTTGTTATCAATTGTATTTAGTCAGGTTAAGGGTTTAGTTTAGTAAAACTGTGCATTATTATTTATGGTTATTCATGTGCTGTGTTAGTGGAAATGTGCGCGCGTGCGCGAGTGGGTAACGTTTCCCGGGCGGTGCGTGATGTATTATCGTTGTTTTGACATTAGCTGAACTGAGACCTGTATATCGCTGCAATCCCTATACCTGTTGGACTATTGTTTACGTTCATGTATATTATTAGTATGTAGGCAGTCATGCATGAGATACGAGTAGTCTGATTACCGCTATGCATGCTGTTACAAAGTAAATGCACTCTACTGCATGAAAAGTGCATGGTCACTTTTTACTAACCATGTGACTTCCATCCACCAATAGAATGCTGACTGGTGGTTGGAAATTTTCTTAAGCCTGTCGTTACACAGGCAGTTCTTCTACGCCATCTACCGCGAACGGGTCGTGCACTCCTTGTACAAGAATTCTACCGCTTGCAAGGTGTTGTAAAGACTATTCGTCGTTAGTGAAACGGGAAGGCTCAGAACTGTGTATGTAGTACATCTGCACACAGTAGTGTTTAAACGCATTACGCGTATAATTACGATAGTTCTTCTACGCCATCTACCGCGAACGGAACGTGCACTCCTTGTACAAGATTCTACCGCTTGCAAGGTGTTGTAAAAACTATTCGTCGTTAGTGAAACGGGAAGACTCAGAACTGTGTGTGTAGTACATTTGCACACATCAGTATTTTAACGCATTGTGCGAAAAATTACAAGCAGTTCTTCACTGCTGCTACCGCGAACGGTACATACAATCCTTGTACAAGACTCTACCGCTTGCAAGGATCTGTTAAGACTTTTCGGGGATAGTAACGTGTGTGACGCATAACAATTGATTTTATATCTTTACACACGATATTAATATTGTAATATTACGTGTGTAAGAAGTGAGTGTAACAGTATCATAAATTGTTACGCAATAGTTCCATCAAGACGTTTCCGTGCTAGTGCAAGATTTCCTCATAGGGTGGTCTGCTGATCGCGGTAGACCTTCGTATTCGTGAGAACACTTGAAGAAGCCGGAGAGGTATAAGCTCAATATACCGTTATTAGATTAAACTCACTGTCACCTGAGATATTACTTGGTCTTAAACTCTATATAAGTTTTGCGAGAAATAAAATCCGTAGTACCGTTGTGTGTGCGAAGTGTCGGATTCATCGTGGGAATTATAGGACATCAGCCCAGCTGTTATAGGACATCAGCCCAGCTGTTATAGGACACCTGCCCAGCTGTTACAGGACATCAGCCCAGCGGTTATAGGACATCAACCCAGCTGTTATAGGACACCAGCCCAGCTGTTATAGGACACCAGCCCAGCTGTTATAGGACCAGCCCAGCTGTTACAGGACGCCAGCCCAGCTGTAAACGTTTCTGGTGAAACGTCTGTCATTTGTAAGCCACACCTGACGAACCATCTATACCGCAAAGACCGGCCCTTCTCTTCAATAACATCATCGTGGGAGTCTTCTTATGTAACGTATCACGTCTTGCGTATGAACATTATTTAACATTTTAAAAGAAAGACTCTATATCAAACATTACATTCTGTACATTTCAAATATACCATATAAACTATAACTTGTGTTTGTACAATAAATAATCTTAAACCCTCCAATATAGACTTGTAATTTGAAATACACATACTATCATATCCTATGCGCCAATAGTTTAGTAATTTGTGTTGTCGCACTATGTTATTGCTCGCCGCGCACTGTGGACTTTGTCTGTATTTGTATAGCCGTATCGTATAGCGAATTTGACTGAAACTGTAACTGTTCATTTTGGGAGGATTATGCACGTCATCTAGTTGACAATAATCATAATTACAGACTTTGCAAGTAATTTTCAACACCTACACATATGCAAGAAAGGGAGATACATGAGTGCTGTCGAGGAATTTGAAATATATAAGGCATTTAAGGACACAAACACAAAAGAAATCCTCCTAATCCTCTACTAATTTACTATATTCCTAAAGGGTATAGTGGCTCATGACTATGCAAAAACCTTTAGGACCCAGATTCTTTAAAATTCTTATTTACGACCTTTTTAAAAATGTAAACAACAGATTGCCACCAATACTTATGGTCAGGGTTTCCTTGGGCGGTCACTAGATACGGCGGATGGGTCATATCACGTTGACGTCATCATTTATCTTCCCACGTCTGTTTTTCTTTCCCTCAACACAGAGGTTTGTGGGCTTGCAGGTTCTTACCTTCCGTAGGCAGCCTCTGTAGTGACTGCCTCACCATTCTCAACATTCTGAAACAAGGGATATCCTATTGGCTCTTCCCGTTGTCTTCTTCCTAAGGACAAAAGGGTGCCCTATCCCCCCCCGTTGGCACCTGAGACGTACAGCTTAGCAGCTAAGTGTCACAATTGATGGTCTACAGATAATACAGGGTAAGTCAAAAAGTAAAGGGAAATTTTATTTTCCCTGCTGCAATGGATGGCAGCACTGACTGAACAATGACATATCATAACCTCAAAGTTTTTTTGTTCTTTAGCTGTGTTGTTTCAGTGCTCAGCTCCATTCGTAGTGATTTCTGGGCATTTTATTATGAATGCCCCGTTGTCCGTGTGCACCAAGGAAGAAATGAGGGGAGTGGTACGTTTTCTGCACTCTGAAGGGACTAAACCTGCGGAGACTATTCGCAGAATGCAGCAGCAGTACGGTGAGAGCTGTCTTAGTGAATGCAAAATTTATGAGTGGATAAATAGCTTTAAAAATGGTCGTGTATCTATCTGCGATGAAGAGCGTTCAGGTAGGCCATCCACTTCGAAGACGGATAAGAACATTGAGACAGTTCAGCGAATGATTCATGATGATCGTCGTGTCAAAATTGATGATATTGCGCATGCGTTGAACATTAGCCACGGTTCAGCAGTTGCAATCATCCACCAATCACTAAATTATCGCAAAGTGTGTGCTCGTTGGGTACCACATCGACTGACGGACCAGCACAAACAGAAACGTTTGGAAATTTCGAAATCACATTTAAGGCGTTTAGAAGAGGAAGGAGAAGAGTTTCTCAGTCGCATAGTAACCGTTGATGAGACGTGGGTCCATCACTTCGAACCACAGAGTAAGCGGCAGAGTATGGTGTGGAAACATCCATCCTCGCCTACAGCAAAAAAGTTCAAAAGACAAGTTTCTGCAGGAAAGTTGATGATGACAGTGTTTTGGGATATGAAAGGTCTACTTCTAATTCATTACACTCCTAAAGGTCAAACAGTGAATAGTGACAGCTACTGTGAGCTACTGCGAGATCTGAAACCCAAAATCAAAACAAAGAGGCGAGGAAAACTTCTTGGTTTTGAGCTGCTGGAGCATCCTCCGTACAGTCCTGACCTAGCTCCAAGTGATTTTCACCTTTTTGGTCCGATGAAGGAGCACCTGCGTGAATCCGAAGTTTTTGTCGGATGACGAAGTTGTGGAGGCGGTGCGCGAGTGGCTGTGCACGATGCCACAAATCTTCTTCCAGGACGGAATTACGAAACTTGTCAAGAGATGGACCAAGTGCATAGAAGTTGAGGGAGATTATGTAGAGAAACGATGTTACTTGTCATCTTGTTTTCACAATAAAAAGTTCCTTTTTAAAAATTTGCCTTTACTTTTTGACTTACCTTCGTACATCAGATAAGGTCTGATATAATTACCAGGTAATATATTTACAGTTAAGATCTATAACTGAAAAACTCATATAATCATAGCTTAACTTCAGTAAAGTTATTCTCCGGACTGTTAGGCCTAGATCCTCTTCTTATAGAGCCCCACTGAAGACGACTGCCGCAGCCTCATTCGAAAAGTCTGGCTTTATAAGAAGAGAGGCACGGTCCGGATAATAATTTTATTAAAGCTGAGTCAGGCCGTGAAAGTTTAAAGTTACGAAAAAACTTTGTTTCATATTGAAAAATCATAATTCTCGACTGGCGTCGAACCAAACAAATGAGCAATTCATGATTAGTTATACTTAGCTATATGTTTACTAGCTGAACTGCTACCTGCCGTGCTCCGAACGAGACCTTTCGGTGTCTCCACCATTATGAAGTACTAAACCATGACCTGATAGCCACGACTTGATAATGGTGGAGACACTGAAGGGCCTCGTTCGGAGCATGGCAGGTAGCAGTTCAGCTAGTAAGCACGACAAAGTTGGAATTACAGAGCCTGCTGATTCAAATAAGAATGTTAACATTAGTTGTATGGGTTTTGACAGTTTATTAAAAAGAAAAAAATACATCGTCCGAAAGTCTACATTTAAGTTATACTTTTCTCCAGGTTTGGCATTTAAACTTAAGAAACTTGATTTACACTCATGTTAAAAAAAAAAAAAAAAAAAAAAAAAAAAATGTTACCAAAGTCAAAGTTATCGGACAGACTTTGTAAGATGTGCAACTTAACTAATTTTTCCACGTTCGATAACGAACATCGTAAAACTTGGTATAATTCTTTTTTTTTTCAACGAAATAAATTGATTTTCGTCGTCGTCGTCGTCGTCGAAGTAGAGGATTATCTGCCAGACGGGTTTATCCTCCCCGTAACAGTAAGCACTTTAGCGAGTCTCGGACGCCAATTAAGGAGGCCGTGAATGTCACGAGTGATGACGGCAACGACGCAGCCTCTCGGCTGTTTTTGTGTGAGTCTCCCTCTCTCAATAAAAGGCTTTTCTTTTGTCTGTCTGAATGTTTTACGCTGAAATTCGATTGAACGTAAAATCGCATTAAACGAAAAAACATATTTATTTTTGTCGTAAACTCACACGGCCGTTGTCAGTATTATCAAAATGATAAAACTCGGTTCGAGTAAGACCAAGGCTTTTCGTGGAACTGATTCCGTACGGGTAAAAATTGTTATATATGCAACCTGTCTTGGAACAAATCAGCAATTTTCAATACCTAGGCTACAGTGTGTCTTATAATACTGTGACGATTTTATTAATAAAAAAATAAATAAATAAAATAAATAAGAAGGAGAGAGATTTATTTTTAAATTAAAATCGCACATTTAAACAAAGTTTAAATCCCTAAGGTAACACAGAAATAATAATAAATAAAGAGCTTAAAACCAAGAGGAATGCGAGTATAAAGGTTAGGAAACACCCTTTGATAATTAACCATGCTTTGACATGCGGAAAACGGCATCAACACGCAGAATAACCCGTAAATAAAACTAATAAAAGTAAGAAATTACAACTCGATATAAAAACATAGATGTATACAATAATTAGCTACGAAGTAAAGGATACCGTAGTATAATTAAATATGTCAAAGATTAAACCGGTAGATATTAATCGGAATGTGGAACTACTTTTATGGTGAAGCGTAAACGACGCGAAGTTACTTTATCTGCTCCAAATAAACAAACCCCACTTGTAATGGAGCGCTCACGCCGTAAGCTGCGCACAGCGGTAATGTGCACCGATGACAATATTTTGGTTTTTCCAAGTGAATAACCTCAGTTAACATAAATATATGCACTCTGTACACTCTTAACCGAAATGTATCGTTAAATAGTTGGATCGCGACGCAGAGATAAATACGTTGAAAGCTAGTAAAAGAATAACTAAACTGTACGCCGATGATATCTCTACCAAATCTTAAATAAGAAAATTATGTAATTAATACAGTACTAGGACCCTAAGGTGAAATTCAACTAATAAATAATCATGTAAAGTGAATACCAGTGAAACAAACTTTTGCATTAATTATTCTAAGAACGAGATATTACTACCAGTCATCTAAGAGGAGAGTACCAGACCCAGAATGATCTAACACACTTCAGGAACTTCACCGTCACCGGATACTAAGATAACGACAGACCTTCATGAAACACATCGAGGACCGAGGAGCCGAATCTGCATCAACTACAGGATACCACAGGTGACACGGAGACTTGTCCGTGGTTATTTGATACTAAAATTATAACCAACAAAAGACAATTTAACTAACACTTTAAGACTTAAGAACAGACATTATATGTAAGATGTAGTCTGTAATCTGAGAAAACTATTTGTAGTAAAAGAGTAAAAGTTTAAACTGTAAAACATTATTGTTTTAAAAGGTAAATAAAGTCCATTCTTCTAATGGCACAATTTCAAGATATTATATGGGTAGGTGACCATTATTAACATACAATATTCAATCCCGGATCCGTGGAAAAGTTAAATCGATGTACATCTTTATTTTGAGGGCCCTTCTAAAAGAATAAAATATATAATCCTTTTGTAAACTGTAAACTGTTGAACCATATATGTTGAGAACTTTAAGTAGAGCAAGTAATGTTATTATGTAATAAAGAGATGTCATGGTACAAAACAACAAATCTGAATGAATAAATCTGCAGAAACCTCTGTCAATGTTCCTCAATTTTAGGGACCCGATAATATATATAGCCTATACTCCTAAATGCTTATTATTTGTTTAACTAGAAGTTGGTTAAGACTATGGCAGCCTGTGTAATTGTCCTGAGCCAATTAACCACAGGTTCCCGATATTATAACGTAGGAGACGTTATAATACAAGCAACGACGTTGTGAATAATTTGCATAAGTTCAACCTTCTGTGCGGGACCATTAGGCAAACTCTTAAGTCAGCAAGTAAAGAAACACGTCTAAAATTCTACGATGTGATGGCCCTTCCCACACTTCTTTCTTTATGGGTCTGAGAATTGGACTATAAGCCGAGGGGAACGGAGAGGTGTGGGACGTCCGAGGAAGCGCTGGAGTGACCAGCTCTAGATTTTGCCTCCCTGTTTGAGACCGGAACAAACCATCCTTGGTTTAATCGTTGCAGATGATGATGATGATTAAAACCCAGGCTGTTAGGCAGTAGACAGTTGCTATATACCGTCTGCAACGTTTTGAATCCCACCCTCGGGAATATTCTTCAGGCCGCACAAGAGCCACAGAGTGTTCTATAAACAGTTACGGCGAATCTTGGCCGAACGATACCCGACAACTTTTTCGGGTAAGAGCAACCACCCGAAAATGTGTTGCTTTAACACAAGAGGAAACATCTTTTATAAGATAGTTGAAATTCTGGCTTATGTAGAAATGACATCGACATTATAGGAAGAACAAAAACAGCTTTGATGGAAACCTTTGTGAAATTGGAGAAAGCTGCAACAAGAATGCATCTGCAGATGAATCATGGAAAAACAAAGTATATGCCAGTGACAAGAAAAGCATGTTTTGTGTGGGGCCCTAAAAATTTAGAAATCGGATCTTATAAATTCTAAATAGTACATAGCTTTACCTACCTCGGCTCAGAAGTTAAATGTAAAAATAATATTCGTGTGGAAATCTGAAGTGTATTTTGTCAGAAAATAGGTGTGTGCAGGGCCTAAGAAAACATCTAAAGTCTCGCTTAATACAAAGAAATACCAAGGTATTGCTGTATAAGGTCCTAGTGCGCCCAGTACTGACTTATGCATCAGAAATATGGACGCTGCCTAGATCAGATGAGAGGCAACTAAATATACTTGAAAGTAGGATCCTCAGGCAAATTTTTGGTCCAGTGGAAGAGGGGTGAGCCTGAAGGAAAGGATATAATTTAGAGCTCTGTAATTTGTATGATGAACCTGATGTGGCCACCTTTATTAAATTAAAAAGATTAGAATGGGCTGGAGACATTGTACGTGCTTGTGAATGCACAGTTGTTGAGAAGATGCAAAGCCAGAAGGTAAAAGAAAAGTTGGAAGGCAAAAACTGAGGTGTAGGAATGGGGTGAGTGAGGACATCAGTACTCTTGGAATTAGAAACCGGAAGAATATGGCTATGAATAGACAATAATAGCGAAATCTGCTGAAGAAGCCCAGGGCCCACAAAGGGCTGTCGAGCCACTGATGATGATGATGATGATGATGATGATGCAATAATCTTTGCCTACACTATTGTTTAGCTGTAGCGTTAAACAATATAAGTTATATAGTGTATAACATATATTATGTATATTATAATATAATTTTGTAATTATATAATATAATTATATTACATAATTATATTTGTGTGTGTGTGTGTGGGGGGTATATAATATACGTTACAACATTATATAAGTTACATGTTATTTACAAATGACATGTTCCAAATAACGAGTGTTAAAATTGTCACTTACCAAATCGTGAAACAGGATTGAGCAGGCGACGTGTGTAGGAAAATCTGAAACACCAAGACGAAAAAATTAGTGATAAAAAAAAAATATATAACGTTTAAAGACCATATGCTAGTTACCCTAATTAATGCTACTACAGAAGACATCATTCATATAATTTCCCATTGGAACACAACAGCATCAGGTGCAAAACGAGCCAAATTAATTATTTTCCAAAAATGAACAATGTTATTTTGCGTAATTTATTACTTTCTATACTACCGCTTAGGGAGGGTTGTACCCACCACCACCCTCCTTCTTCTCCTGTACGTATAAATTATTCCGGCACAATATTAAGTCTTGTATTCTACAAATTTCAAACACTGTTTATTAACAACGCGTGTTCTTAAATACTTTGAAACATAAACTGAACATAATTAACCCACTCAGCTGTGGTGGCGGGGTGGTTCGGTTACTTCCAGTTTTATTAAATTGTCTCTCGCAAAACAGGTAAAAAGTGTTTTATTATTAAGCTTACGAAACACGAAAAATGATTTATTTGTTATGGTCGTAATCATCATCACCACCACACCATCTCCTCCTCGGGCTGCCGATATCTCTCTTCCCAGTATGGTGACAACCCAAAGTAGCCACGGTTAGACGGATATAAGGGATGCGGTTCAAGTGTTCACACCACCTCCTTCTGTGGTCTTTAGTCTTTTGGTGCAACGACACAATATTTAATTCGTGTCTAATATCCTCGTTCCTTTTCCGATCCAGAAGAGAACAACCTTGCGTCCCTCTTAGAATTTCATTTCGGGTGCCTCAATCCTCTGCACGTCCCTTTTACCAAAAGTCCATGTCTTACAGGAATGTGGGGACAGCCACAGTTTTATAAAATTTCATTCGAGTGTCCTTCCGTGTTTCATTTTTCAGGCACATATGAACCGTTGCACAGATGTGTTTAAATTGTGTTAGCTTACTATCCCAATCAATATCGGTTCCATATGAGATATCACAACCCAGGTAATTAAAATGACTAACCTGATCCAAAATCTGATAATTCACGACTATCTCAGTTCTTATATAATCGCTTTAGATTTTATAGCAGAGGTTGTTCTTTAAGCAAAGTATAATATTTTAAACACTGTGAGTATATTCTAAATGTTAAAAAAATCGCATTACCCAGATAAGGGTCTCCTTTGAAGTCTCAAAAATAGTTGTTGATTTTAGATAATATTCGAAAAACAGTATTTCCTCATCACTTCAACCGAATGACCTATGTGGGGGTTCTTTTGTTTTGTTATTTTTTGTACATTTTAGTAAAATTATAGAGCACTGCCCAAAACCTCAGACCTTTTTTTGAACCCCTAAACAAAATTAAGAGCAAACATTATGCCGTCCATTTAACTTTAGTTTCTCCTACAACGGGCGAACCTAGGATTTCATTTCGGGGGGGGGGATTTTTTCAACCACATATCGTTTTCAGTTTTTCTGAAATTATAATGAAAATCGTACCAACAAATTAAAACTAATGGGTAAATAATAGCTGTAATTCACTAATTTCATTAAAATCAATTAAAAACATACATCGCATAGGCTTCTAGTTTGTCTTGGAAGCCTAACAGTACATTTATGTGGAATATAAATACATTAAAGAGAATGGTAAAATTAAGAAATTGAGGGATAAAATTTATATATATGAGAAAGTGCATGTATATAAATGCTATATATATGCATGTATATAACAGGGTTGTGGATAAATTTAACAGCATGTAAAATAATGTTAAATAAAAATGATTGACGGTCTTTTTCAAAAGGAAAAATAGAAAATAAAGAAAGGTAAAAAAAAAAAACTGAAGAAGTAAATATTATTATATACTTAGTGTGTTTTATTTATCCTTCTTGATATTTAAAAATATATGTGGATTACATATGTTTCATTATATGTTTATTGCATGTTTCATTAAAAAGAAATCCGAAATATTTAAGTAAATTTGGCCAAATAAGGAGCGTTAATTACGCGAGTACATTGGGTAACACTGGAACTGTTCGACTCCTAACTACACGCGACTTTTCAAAATCGTTGTACGCGCCATGTCCTGTATTTTTCGTAGGCCACAGTTTACGGCCAACTAGCGGATAAAAGCAAATACGGTTTATTTTTTGCGGTATTAAATAAATCAGCTGACATGGCTCAAGCATAGTGTAAAGCACGTCGTAACATGAATTATATTGTCTCCTTGATCGTAGTAACATTGCTTGGAATGCTTCAATCATCTGACTGTTACCCATTTCATTTAAGTGTCCTCTGTTTCCACTGTTGACGGTTCTGTCCCATTTCTGACGCATTGTTACGACGGCCTCCTTGATCGTAGTATGTTACAGTGAAAAACAAAATACAAGACACCAATGAAGTCACTAAAAACCAGATTTAATTATCACAACTAAATTGTTTGTAATCAACAAGATTATACTTGTACAATAATTCAAGTTAATCTGTCCACACAAATAATAATGTCAACTATAAACCATTCCGCACTATAATCACTTTTCACTAATACACCACTTGAGACGCACTGTGTAAATCGCCCGACATAAAACTGAAACTAAGCGGCAGGTGTGGGCTATTTATAGTCTGCAGGGCTCCATAATATGCGACCTTAACAAGCACTTGAAAATTCTAGAGGATACTATAGCGCGGCCTTGGCAGGAACACGCACCGTTGGGGCTAGTTGAGAAGCTTGTCGAACAACACTATTGAATGTACGAGAATGTTCCGTATTACGTAATACTACCTCGATTGTTGGCGCATGTTAAGTGTCACGTACGCACACAGCTGGGATCTGCTGGGACAGCCGAGATACATGTAGAACGTTCTGTAATAGCGTAACAATATGTTGCAAGTCGCTTGCAACCAGCGGAAAATCGTGTCCTCCTATTCTCTTTCAAGTCGACTTCTTTTCATTTTTTCACCATTTCTTTCAACATCTGTTATATTTATTATCGAGTATAAGGCCTATTATTGTAGATTATTTAAACTTGTCATTAACCTAAATAGTATTTTTTTTTAAATTGACAAAACTTGGAAGTCAATTAATTTTTTTTTTTTTACGATTTCATTACGGCTGGCGCCGCCTCTCGCATCCAAGCTTCCACTGGCGCCGGTCTAAACAGTCCTGTTCTGTAAGTCCTCTTGCATTCATTACATCTTCGACGTCCGTTTTCCATGAATGTTTAGTCTTCCTTTTTTTCTTCTAGAGGGTGGAGTCCATTCTCATACCTTCCTTGGCCAACTCTCAACCGACATTCTTTTTAGGTGTCCGAACCAATTCAGTGTTCTTGCTTCTATTGTTTCTATAATGTCAAGGTCAATTCCCATCGCTTGTCTTATCTCTACATTTCTCACTCTATCTAGTCTTGTTAGTCTGCAGCACCTCCGCCAGTAATCCATCTCCATAGCTCTTATTTTGGATTTATTTCTATTATTAATTTCGCACAGTTCTGCTTCACATAGACCTATACTTTCGACTATAGTTTTATATATTCTGATTTTATTGTTTTTTGTTATTCGTGGACTCCAAAGCAGACTGTTTAATTGTTTTGTTGCTGTCTTAGCTTGTCCTATTCTTATTTTTATTTCTTGGTTGCTGTCACCATCCGATGTCATTGTTACACCCAAATACTTGAGGTTTTCAATATTTTGTATCACTTTTGTTCCTAGTTCTAGGTCTTGACCTTCACCGCCTACTATAAGGAACTCAGTAAGTCAATTAATTACATTTCAAAAAACACGCAACCAGTTATACATTTTTCGTCCAATATTTTTTTAACTTTTTTTCTGGTTTCGTGGGTGATATATTCGCCGTATCCCCCCTAGGTTTACTCCCGGTCTACAACCATAATTTGACTGCACCTTCAAACGTCTTATATCTTTACTGAGGATGTCACATCCTCAGAAGAACAGTATAAAGATGTTTGTTAACTGCAAAAGAGCGCATCGTTGCTATTGAGCAGACTTGACTAATGTGGAACACGTTCGCAAGGCGCTCAAAGTTATTGATCGAACACGCGTCGCAGAGAAAGACTTACGACACCCGAGGGGGCCGTTCTGACGTGAAGTACACATAACTTGTCCTTATAAACTCCGGGCGTAGCGAAGCGAACGGCAAACTGACTGAGGAAGATATACGGCCTCAGTGTTAAGAGAAAATGTAAGTGTTTGATGGGAAAATGTTTACGACTTCAACGCATAAGCATAGACTCTGATATTGTGGACACGCGAACGCCGTCTAGCAGACAGAGAAGCAGGTGGATAGATACATAGACAGATAGACAGATGGTTGGAGGTAGAGAGAGAGAGAGAGAAAGAGAGAGAGATTCTGTGTTTTTTTGTGTATACTTGTACGTAGATATACTATTTTCAATCAATTGTATGCGTTCCCTGCTATATGCAAATGACATAGTTCTTATTCAAGAAAGTAAGGATGATTTACAAAGAGCCATGTTTCAATTACAAGAAGTGGCAAGAAAGTACTCAGTGACAATTTCAGTAAGAAAGACCAAAACTATGGCCTTTAAAGGTACATATTCAATGAGGACTAAGATAGTTATAAACAACAGCACTTTAGAACAAGTGAGCCGTTTCAAATATCTCGGCTGTACAGTAAACTATGAACCTGAATATGATATATAAGAGAGAAGATAAATAAATATAGGAATATTTGTGGTACGGTTCATAGAAATTGTAGAAATAAAACAAGACACAGCACAAGGATTAAATTTTATAAGCCAAACAATTACAATACACACGTTGATTTATGCAAGTGAGGCATGGGTCATGACAAAAAAAGAAAGCGGCAAGATTCACAGTGCTGAAATGTAGTTTCTTCGAAATTACTTTAAATTGTACATTGCAAGATAGAATAAGGAATGCAGATATCAGAGCAGAACTCGAAGTAAAGGACATGAATGAAATTATTTCAATTTACAGAAGACAATGGTGGGTTCATCTGCAAAGGATGACAGAGGATCGATTGCCGAAAGCGTCACTGAACTATAAAGCCATTGGTGGAAGAGACGTGGGTCGTCCTAGCATGAGATGGGTGCCGGAACAGGTTTATATAACCTAATCCTTGAAGAGGAGAAGAAGACTATTTTCGTTCTTTGTTTAAACCTGACAGGCGTGGCACATCTGAAACGCTATTTGATGCTTGAATTAGAACCGTGTCACTACCAGAAGAGGTACAGACAGGGTACATATAATATTGACACTGTAGAAACACACGTAAATGGTAATAATTTGTCCTGACCAAAGTAAAATTTTCGTGACAGTGTCAGACCGACAGTGAAACATTTTATAACACCAGTTAATGGCTTTTTAATAACCGTTTAAAAATTACAAGAAAACAAAAAAGTAAAGTTTAATTAAAACGAAAACACAAGCTATAATAATTACCAGTGTACTGTACATTGTAAGTTACTGACAGAGAGTAATTCGATCCCTTCCATATCTGTATCGGAACTTATATCATCCCTTGAGTCAAATTAGAAAAAATAATATAAACGCAGAAGAAGCAATTGAAAGAGAAGTTTTTCTGGTGAAAGTGTTAAAAATGGAAGGAGTCCAGGGTAGGAGAGAAAAAAAACGCAGGTCCAAAGTGGACTGAAGACAGCAAGAAGAGACATAGTGAAAAGATGAAAGAATATTGGAGAAAAAGAAAAGAACAACGAATAAATAATTGAAATTGGCACGTGGTCCTCAGATAGCCGATAAAAAAAATATATAAAAAATATTAACACAATCAAAACATAACAAAAATAATGGAAAACATGAGAATAATTAGTAATAAGTTAAGTAAATAGAAATTTTAAAATAATAAAAACAACAGAATTGGGAAATTACAAGGCAATATGGCTGCTTGACTTTAGCTGTTATTATAGGCGATATCAGATTTTTAAATAGGTCTGAGTACTTGTACAGAGAAATATGTAAATTTTACTATATTTTCATTCATTTTTCGATAACGCAACGTAACTTCCGCAACTTCAGTTATAAACAGATGGGACGTACTTTCTTCTTCTTCTTCTTCTTCTTCTTCTTCTTCTTCTTCTTCTTCTTCTTCTTCTTCTTCTTCTTCTTTTAAATAGAAAAAAAATTTACTTCGTTCAGAATAGTGAGCAAGAGTTCTGCAACTCAAGGAGCATAGCAGATTTGTGATTGTTGTAGAGCTACCACAGTGGTTAAGATTAAGATCTAACCTCGGAGTTTGGACTATTTTCACCTGGACATGTTTTATTAATCAGGCGTCCGTCGAATGACTCGGTGTTGAATGAGAACGCCGTTTATCTGATCTCATCAGGGAGAGAGGCTACAAAAGCCGCTATTCAGACTCGTTGCTCGTTTCTATATACGACGAGCGCGTTCCAGCCCTATCTGGCAGTTTCGTGTTAACTTATATTTGTCTACTGATAGTGCCACAGCGATAACGTGCAAAATTACTGCTCGTCCACAATGTTGCACACTGCCAGACTTTTTGTTTTGCGTAAATTGACAATTATTACGTGTAAACTGGAAAATGTACGCTGTTGTGTTCATAGTCGTCGTCGTCATTCTCTTATCACGGTGATCTTCAAATTTTGTGATAAGTACTGTATTTACCTTGACACTTCAGAAGAATGAACACAATTTTGATTACAATTTGTTACAGCAGCAGCTGTTTTTGTATACTTTAAACTAGAAACTGAAAGACTCTGGATTGCAAATATCCACACTTAAGACCAATGTAATGACGGCTTTTCGTGGAACTGATCCCGTACGGGCAAAAATTGTTATAGATAGAACTGTCCTGGAACAAGTTAGCAATTTTGAATACGTGGGCTACAGTGTGTCTTATAATACGAGCAACGACGTTGTGAATAAGTTACAAAAGTTCAACCTTATGTGCGGGACCATCATCAGGTGAACCCGTAAGGCAGCAAGAAAAGAAACACGCCTACAGTTCTACAAGGTGATGGCCCCTCCAACACTTCTTTATGGGTCTGAGAATCGGACTTTAACGAAAGGCCAAGCCAGTCGCATCCAAGCGGCTGAAATGAGATTTCTCAGGCACGTGATTGAGTATACTCTCCATGATCACAGAAGGAACACAGATATACGGCAGGAACTGAATATTATGAGTATACTCGACAGGATCGCCCAGTATCGGCTGAATTGGTGGGGACAGCTTTGCCGAATGGCTGACTGCCGCATCCCAAGAGAACTATGGAACTACAAGCCGAGGGGACGGAGAGGTGTGGGACGTCCGAGGAAGCGCTGGAGTGACCAGCTCTAATCTTTGACTGTTTGAGAACGGAACAAACCATCCTTGGTTTAATCCTTGATGATGATGATGATGAACTAGAAACTTATATTTTGCCAAGACGCTATGTGCCCAGAATCGCGTACGCACCCAGCGGTGTGGTAGTATTTATTTCATCAGCTTAAAACTATGTCTTCTTCTTATGATGCGTCTTCCGGCGCAGGTTGGCAGTCATCTTGGGCTACCCGGATCTTCCATACAGTCGCAACTCTACTCATGCGCAATGGAACCATTCTAAAAGATTTCTCATTCAAGAAATTCTTCTTGTTTAAATGATCGTCTTCATCCTGAAATTGTCCTTAAATACGTCTTGTAGAGCTTCATTCGACTTTGGTTTCTTTCAAAACGTTTCCAAAGTACACTAATTTTTCATCATCATCATCACCAATCCAAGAACTAGGTTAGTCCTGTTCCAGAACCCATCTCCTCCTCAGTCTACCGACATCTCTTTTCCCACTAGGGTGGTAACCCAAGGCAGCCACAGGTAGACGGATATGAGGCATGCGATTCAAGTGTTCGCACCATATCCTTCTGTGGTCTTCAATCTTCTGGTGCAATGATACAGTGTTTAAATCGCGCCTAATATCCTCGTTCCTTCTCCGATCCAAGAGAAAACAACCTTGCGTCCCTCTTAGAAATTCCATTTCGGCTGCCTGAATCCTCTGCACGTCCCTTTTTCCAAGAGTCCATGTCTCACCAGCATACAGGAATGTGGGGACAGCCACAGTCTTATAAAATTTCATTCGGGTGTCCTTCGGTGTTTTATTTTTCAGGTACCTATGAATCGTTCCACAGATGCGTCTAAATTTTGTTAGCTTACTATCCCAATCAATATCGGTTTCATGTGAGATATTACAACCCAGGTAATTAAAATGACTAAGCTGATTTGAAATCTGATTATTCACGACTATCTTAGTTCCAATAGGATACCTGCCCTGAAATGGCATCGTTTTAGATTTTGTAACAGAGATCAGTAACCTATAGTCTTGTATGATGCTACTGAACTTAAATATCGCCCTTTATAACTGGTCTACTATTTTCTGTATTATTACCTTGTCTTTGGCATAAAGCAATGAATTCACATGGATATTTCGCTGAAATGATATTCCTAAGTCAACTTTAGCTGTCCATCGCCGAAATATGTCGTCCATATACGTGACGGTGAAATAATAATTATTTTTAATACTAAAAATTTGTTGCTTTTCTTTAATAAGATTTCGCTTCTCTACGATACTTTGATATACGTAAAATTAAAAAGAAAGCTCAGTTCTATTCATGATGTGTTGAGTACAACGTGAATTAACATGTGGATCGAATATAATCTGAAACGAACGTCTAGGAAAGTGTTCACTATAAAACTCAAGAAAAGAGATATGAGTCGACTGATGTAAATGTCATGCTTCGACCAACCTGGGACTGCAAGTGAACAGCCAAAAGACAAAATATACGCTGATGAAGAAGAATGTCCGAGAAGAAAGAGTCCCAAAAATTACAGTCAATGGAAATGAATTTGACAGGGTGGATGGTTTTATATATCTTGGGTCCCTTTTGATGTAAAAAAATAATCAGATGTCAATGGAAATTCAAGACAAACTGGCCATGGGCAATAGGCGCTACTTTACTTTGCTGCCTATCCTAAAGTCGAAAAACATTTCTAGAACCTCCAAAGTCCAGATTTATAAAACTGTATTGGGGCCGCCAGTAGTAGAGTATTATATGCCTTAGAAGCTTGCACATGACCTCAGCCCAAGAAGATATGACCAGAAGATGGGAAAGAAAGATTCTGATGAGGATATATGGAGGTGTACTAGATATTAGAATGTAGTGTATGAGGACAAACGCCGAATTGTGTACAATCTATACAAGGAACCGGACATCGTCATAGCAATAAAACTAGGAAGAATTAGGTGGGCAGGTCACGTGCAAAGAATGACAGAGGAAAGAGCAGTGAAAAAAGTATTAATTGGAGGACAAGCAAGACGAAGAGCAAGAGGGAGGCCAAGAGGAAGATGGGCGGACGATGTAGATGAAGATTTGAGAAGAATGGGGATCAGTCGCACAGGATAGTGAGGAGTGGAGACACGTCATTGTGAAGACCAGTTCTTCATGAGCTGTAACGCCGTGGAGTAGTAGTAGCAGCAGTGGCGGCTCGTGCTTAGATTGCACGGTTGCACAACCCCCATTAAATCCCGAATTGTATTTTAGATTGTAGCATTATGAATAAAACAATAACTAATAATAGTGTTTTCCAGCTAAATCATCGTAATTAATCATTTGCCGATTGAAAAGCGCAAACCAATACTAAACAGCGTACACGCTCTTGGCGCGGTGTATACACCAACTGTGACGCGCTTTGTATATGGGGAAATACAATGGAGTAGTGCTCTGGCTGGCTAGACTCTGGTGTTCCTATTGCAGCGGTATAGGCTCGCTTCTTGGTGTGATTAGGGACTGCAAACCCCGCTTGTACGTCACGGCGCCACCAGTCTGTTGGTAAATAAGACGTGGTACGCCAGTTTGGAATTTGTAAGCTTATATTGTTATGTTAGTTGAGTTCATTAGTGTCGGTCGAATTTTTTGTGAAGTTCATTGTTATTGTTAGTTAAGTGTCAGTCCACTTCATCGTTAAGTGTAAATAATAGTACATATAAAGGACTAAGGTGTCATAGTGTAAGATATTTATTATATTTAACTGGTAGAACGCAATGAATTCTGTCGTAAACTTAAAGAAAATGGTGTTCAGTTTACGTACTATTGAGGGAAAAAAATGAAGTTAAGAGAGTGGATAGGCCTACACCAGAGATTTAAAATTTTAATCAAAGTGTAAAATCAGGTAACAGAATATTTAATCGTAAATTTAAAAAAGATTTATACAATAAATATTCGTGGTTATGAGGGTGTGACACTAAAATTGGATTATTTTGCTTTCCTTGTGTATTGTTTGGAGGGGAGGAGACTTGGACGTTTTCTATTCAAAGAATAAAACAATTTAATACCATCCAACCCAACTGCAACCCCCAAATTTTTCAACCACCAGCTGCCACTGAGTAGTAGTAGTAGATGTAAATATGGATGTAGACTTTTTTGTGGTCGGAACAGACAGTGGTTTAGCATCTGTAATTAAATATGATGATGAAGATGATGACTTTACAGCAGTATATAAAGAAGAATCTCAACAAAAGTCTCTTAACCTTCGCAATAGAAATGGCACAATGGGTTTCAAATTCCCAAGGATAAGGTAAAGCAAAAACATTTGAACCTCGCTGCTGAGATTCGTTATAAATCTCGTATTTCAAGAGATGAACGAGCCTTGCAACGAGATAAAAGGTGTAACAATGAAGACGACAACGGAAAAATAATGAAACGTGAAGACGCAGCAGTTAGACGGAAATAAAGAAGCAAAAACGCGCGCGTCTTCTTGTTGCAGCTGATATTTAATAAAGGTGGCGCGCAGTACTATTGTTGTCATCGTCGTCGACCTGTCTACAATAGTTAAACAATGAAGCTACCGCTGCCACCTTTATAAGAAGAAACTATAATGAAGGAATGGCTCTCTGTCTCGCTCTCTCCTTTATTTACCAACTCCCCCGCACCCGCCACGGACCCAACGCCGTGCACCTTATATTGTTGAGATACTGCATAGTTCCATTTGTCGCCGCGCGATGGCGCTGCACACAGGAAATGAGCTTCTCTCCCCGACGACGGTTCTTGTCTGCGACATCCAGCCACTTCCGCCGTCACAACACGTGACAACCGATGATAACAGAATCCTACAAATTCTCCGCTCAGTTATTGTTTACTGAAAGGAAACGTTTTCGGTGGATAGAGACGGCAGGAGTACGTAAATCGTTTGCGCGAAAATGAATTTCGTTGTGACGAAAACCAAACAAAGCTTGCGAAGATATCACGCTTGAAATGCTCCTCCTTTTCTTCTTGTTGCACAGATAACAGTTACGCAGTTACTCCATTGTATCATCGATCGTTTCAAAAGAACAATGCGTTATCTTATATACGTAGATACAGTTAAATGGAATTACACTTCCACGAGTTGAAACACAAGTAAGTGTTACCCATTATTATTTACCCATCGTCTACCCCACACTCGAAATCCCTCGCACTTTGCATCACAGCAGTTCCGGTAAATGAACTCAGAACGAAATGTGGAATGTGTCGTTAATAAAGTTATGTGTATGTGTAAATAAGTAGAGCCTTTTGCGTTAGTATCATAAAGTTTAATGGTTTCTTGTTCTTGCTCTCGTTTTTATTGTTGTTGTGTTCTTGTTGTTGTTCTTCTTCTTTTTATCCTTCTTCTTCTTTTTCTAATCCTTCTCCTCCTTCTCCTCCTCCTCCTCCACCACCTACTCCTGCTCTTGGTTCTCCTCCTCCTCCTCCTCCTCCTGCTCTTGCTCCTCCTCCTCCTCCTCCTCCTCCTTCTCTTCTTCCACCACCTACTCCTGCTCTTGCTTCTCCTCCTCCTCCTTCTCCTCCTCCACCACCTACTCCTGCTCTTGCTCCTGTTCCTGTTCCTCCTCCTCCTTCTCCTCCTCCTCCTCCACAACTCCTCCTCTTTCTTCTTTTCCTCCTACTCCTCCTCCTCTTCATTGTGTACCTCATCTTCCTCCTGCTATTCCTCCTGCTGCTTCATGATCTTGATCTTGATCTTTCTTCTTCTCACTCTTCCCCTTCTTTCTATGAATCTACAGTCTTACGGGGGTCACGAGCTCCTTTACTTTCCGCTTCCAATCTGTAGCCATCGCTTTTCTGTTAAACATCCACGTCAGGTCTTCCTACGGTATTGCTGTTGCATATCAATTGCCCTTTGTCACATTATCCAGCAGTCGTACATTGTCAGTTCGTACCGTGTGATCTCCCAGCTTATTTTTCGTTGTAACAGTCTGCTAAGATCCTGGCTTTATACAGTTATTTAATAAGAAAAGAAGACGAAGAAGAAGAAGAAGAAGAAGAAGAAGAAGAAGAAGAAGAAGAAGAAGGAGGAGGAGGAGGAGGAGGAGGAGGAGGAGGAGGAGGAGGAGGAGGAGGAGGAGCAGAAGAAGAAGAAGAAGAAGAAGAAGAAGAAGAAGAAGAAGAAGAAGAAGAAGAAGAAGAAGAAGAAGTTCATAATTGTGTCACTCTAATGCGCCACTATTCTTTTCTCTTATTGGCCAGTTTGTCTTTCTTAGATACATATTCTACTGTGGCTGTAACTTTTCTTTTCTCCACGTCCTTTATAGCTTTTTCAATGTCTTCAGTACGATATATCCTACCTCGTCTTCATCTATCATCACTTCTGTTTTCATCTGTAAGTATAGTGAATAGTTTTTCTTACCTTAGAACGTTCCTATGTGATCTTCCAAATACTACATATGTAGGCTATAATGTTTAAGTATAGAATTGTGTGAACAGGAAATATATTACCAAGCTAGTTATTTAAATATCTAGGCTAGTTTTTACTTATGTATGTGAAGATACCTGTCAGGACTACATCACATGGAAAGCAGTAATATTTGTGATACCTTAACTACATTCTGAATAAGACAGCAATGACCTTAAGGTCTCCATATACTTATCTGCCATTGAAAATCTTCACATTTTATTTTTATGGTCTTCATTTTTTCTAGAAGCAGTTTAACATCTGCATAGCTGTCAGTGTTCCCAAGAAAATTTTGTATTTCAAAATTTTTTTAGCAAATTGGAATGTTATGAGAGCTAAATAGGAGATTTAAATGTCAGAATCGCTTTTCTTGCATCAAAATTAATAAGACTGTGAGCTCTCGCTGCATAACAAGCTTGAAACCAGTTTGGGTGTATGGTGTACAGCTTTGGGGTTGTATCTAATAATAAAATAATTCAGACTTTTCAAAATAAGGTTCTTCGCAGTATGGTTGATGCACCATGGTAGCCTACGTTAGAAATGACGACATTAATCGGGACCTGCTTACGGTGCCTACGGTTGCTGACTAGATTAAACGGGATACTACGGGATACTGACTAGATAAATATGCAAGAAGACTTCATGAACACGTAAACACTGAAGTGCTACAACTGCCTGATAATGCTGGACTCGTTCGGCGATTGCAGAGACAGAAACCATTTGAACTGGTGAACTAAATATGTATAGTAAAACTCAGCACATGAACAAAGTGTAACTGTACTGAGGAATGCTCCACTGGGGGCTTATCCTACACACTGTTAACTTATGCATTAGAATAAAATTGTTAGATAGTTTGTAACTAGTTGCAATGAAGTTATTTCCCAGGCTGTTTGGCCGTGGTCCAAAGTTTGTGACAAAACCAGACGTTTCGGCAGCGGCACTGACTGCCATCTTCAGTGGAAATGTGTCAACGCTAACGTGGGATGATATACGTTAGGACCACAGTACTGTGGTTAAGGCTTACTGTGTGACTGGCTACGTACAACATCCCACTTTAGCGTTGACTCGTTTCTACACTCAGTGCCACTGCCGAAACGTCTGGTTTTGTCAGAAACTTTGGACCACGCCCAAACAGGCCGGGAAATAATTTTAATCAAAATGACACCGGTCGTGAATAAGCCTTCGTACAACATTAGTTGCAATGAAGTTAAATAAAAAAAAAATATTTCTTTTATGAATTTGCTAACTGCTATAATTTTTTATTGTTCGACTAAGCTTTTCGTCATTACTGACATCTTCAGGTCTTAAACATCTTCAGGTCGTGTTGTTTAAGACCTGAAGATGTCAGTAATGACGAAAAGCTTAGTCGAACAATAAAAAATTATAGCAGTTAGCAAATTCATAAAAGAAATAGTAAGGATGGCTGCTAATTTAAACAATACGAAGAAAAAAAAAAAAAGTGATTACCTGTATGCGGTCCGCCGTGTGACTTCTCAAACTTATTGCGTTACGCGTTTCAAGGCGTATGCCTCATCATCAGACGTTTAAAACTAAAAACACATATATCACACAAAACTGCGTTTGTCAAAAAATAAATAAAATTGCAGAACAACACTTGAACGGGTGCGCACCCTACATCACGTGCACATAATATGCTTGTTTTGCAATTTTATTTATTTTTTGACAAACGCAGTTTTGTGTGATATATGTGTTTTTGGTTTTAAACGTCTGATGATGAGGCATACGCCTTGAAACGCGTAACGCAATAAGTTTGAGAAGTCACACGGCGGACCGCATACAGGTAATCACTTATTATTACATAAAAAGTGACTTGGATACCATACGAAACATGAATGTTAAAAAAAAATTAATAAAAATTGACTATTTTCAAGGCAGGAAAGATTTTTCCTGTCGACCAGTGTTATATTTCTCAGTCCTTACTTTTCACGACGACAGTTTAAACATTCTTTCCTTCGTCGCCTGACAGAACAAACACAATCGGATATTGAGTGCGCAATACTCTTAGCGACACTCCATAATGGATTTTCACACTTCACGTGAACACGGACACAATAGTGGTGTGATTATTGGGGGGGGGGGTGTAAACGACGATTGTGACGTTGAAGAGGATTATCTCTGGACTACAGCTGTCCGTAACACGCATCTTCAAACTCCTCTGTGTGTGTGCGCGCGTCTTCATTTTGTCTGCCCGTCAACGGTGCACTTACTACGTCCGGACGACGACGCGACAATTTGATTGGCGGGAGGAAGAAGAAAAAAGTGAGAGTGAGCTTGAGAAGGAAGCAAACACAATCATACTCACACATACAATACGATATATATATATAAAGATAACGAGAGAGAAAGGGGGGGTAGGAGCGTTATAGACAGAAGCCGGTGTTCGCCCGTCCGCCATTGAATCGGGTCCGGGCCGGGGCCGACACCACCTCGTCGCGGCGGCCGGACAATGGAATGTTTTAGGAGGTGCGAAGTGAAGCAAGCAGGCAGCAGGACTTATTGAATCCAAACCGCACACAATAGCGGCAACCGGCAGCTGCTGTCAGACACACGTGGCGCTCGCTGCGGCCTGTTCTGTTCAACCCCCTCAATACTTCTGTACTGTCAAAACACCTCCTCTACACACACAACACTTATTCTTAAAAGCCCTTTTCACACGATCACGTGACGACGGCTTTCATCGTCGCAAGAAAAAAAGAAGAAGAGTGTAAGAAAAAGACGAAGAATAAGAAGAAAAATAAATAGGGGGGAAAATAAGAAGAAAAAAGTCTGCGTTAGTCGGTAGTAATGGCGGTGTTGGTTGTGGTAGCAAATAAAGAGACTTTAAGGGCAGCCGTTGTAACATATCTACAGTGAGAGCGGTGTTAGCCCCACACAACTTGTTTTGACACTTTCGGAAATGAAAAGATTTCTCACACACACACGCGCGCGCGCGCGCGCGCGCGCGCGGTTGATACAATTCAATCGTTGCGCGGCGTCGCCCCCCCCCAAACTTTGCAACAATAGAAGAAGACGGGGGGGGGGAATATTGAAGCTGTCACGCCGCGTCATATCTACCGCTGATAAAAACTTTTAATGTTGCTTCGGTATATTTTGTTTGCGGCGGGAAACTCTGACGGCAATTAGGATGGTGACAGTGTTGTTGTTGTTGTTGTACTGGTAGCACTGAGAATGACAGATAACGTTTAGCGCAGAGAAGAAAAACGTTTAGTGATGTTTAATTTGTGATAGTCACAAGTCAGGCGACATTACAGTAGAGGAACCTTCTCCGGTGGAATATTCATAAGCACTCGTCTTTGGTAGTGGCAGTTTTATTACAAAAATCTTCTTCTTCTTCTTCTTCTTCTTCTTCTTCTTCTTCTTCTTCTTCTTCTTCTTCTTCTTCTTCTTTCTCCTCCTCCTCCTCCTCCTCCTCCTCCTCCTCCTCCTCCTCCTCCTCCTCCTCCTCCTCCTCCTCCTCTTCTTCTTCTTCTTCTTCTTCTTCTTCTCCTCCTTCTTCTTCTTCCCATCCACTCACATAATAGCAGAAGGCGCCTTTTTTGACTTTAAAGTTCCTTGAGCCACCTCTTCCCAGAACTACTCATATACAGTGTCCCATGAGGAATGTGACATGCTTCAGAAATCCATTCCACAGGCTAAAATAAAGAAGAAATGTCATATAAACATAGGTCCGAAAACGCTTCGTGTATTTCGAAACTTAGGTGAAGTTCCTGCTTCATTTAGGTGCGAAAAAATTCACCTTGATTTCTGTTCCAAATGCTACAATTAGGCCATACTGAATTAAAACCTAAATTAAAAGGTAAATTAGATGTTTCATATGGTTTTTGTTGTTTAAATTTCTCAGAATTCAATTTTGTATACATTGTCTTGCAAATTTACAAATATTTATTGGCAATTTAAACAAGAAAATTTACATGAAACGTAAAAAAGTGTATTTTTAGTGGTGGTAGCACTGACACATCCAATAACTGAAGCAGTGTCTGAGAACGACAGATAACGTTTAGTGATGTTTAACTTCTAATAGTCACAAGTCAGGCGATATTGCATTAGAGGAACCTTTTCCTGGTCAATATTTATGAGGTACTCGCGTTTGTTAGTGATAATATACAATT
>CM068368.1:8554600-8594600 GCA_034769895.1 Magicicada septendecula
ATTTCATAGGGTGTTGGAAGACCGCAGATTGAGGAGTGGACGACGATACCGAAATCATAGGCATCTAATATGAGCGAGTGCGACCACGTTTTCAATGCTCGTACGACCACGTTTAAATTCAATTGCCTACTTACAAACAGTTGGTTTTCAAGTCACAGCATCTCCTGACCAGTGACGAAGCTAGTAGTTAATGAACGGGTAGGCAAAAATCTTACCTTAAATTTTTTTTAAGGAATCACTGAAAGGACGGTGGGTCAAATCGGACGCTGAGGTACAGTTTGCTGTAACCGAATGGTTCCACAAACAGCCGTAAAAATTTTACTAGCAGGGAATCTACAGGTTAGCGCAACAGTGGAACTCATGTCTTAATGTTAATGGAGACTTCTTTTAAAATCGTTGAATAAAAAATGCTTTACAGCTCTAAACGTGTTTCTATTGGACATACCTTGTATAAGTCATACACAATAATACATCTGATTGAACTTCAAATTTTTAAACTTGATTAGTTTCTATATTATATGTTTAATGTTACAAACAATTCAAAAAACAATCTTGATCATCTGTTAGTTCAGCGGAATAACAGGCACACTTTTAATAACCGCATAAAATAAGCACACTTATAAACAACACACTGCGCTTTAACTTAACTGTTTGCACCATAGAAGAGAGACATGCCTCAACGCTCTATGTGTACAGCACGGGACAATCCCCCTCCCCCGCACTTCCCATTCGCGCCAGCACATTGCTTAGATACGATGTATACAAAAAACTGAGGCAAGTTCACGTTGGCTCATTCGCTTAATGGCGAATCTCACCTGTCACCATCTAGCGGTCGCTCAGTAAAGCACATTTCGGCTTAATAAATTCGACAGTCACAGTAACAATGTATAATCTTTACGTTACATACTTCATACGTATTTATAATTTTTATTCTACAGAATTTTTAGGGTAGGCATTGCCTCAATTGCCTCCATGTAACTTCGCCACTCTGACACATTTACAATTTCGTTTTGAATTTCTGTTGGCGCTAAACACTTTTTAACAAAGAATCATACCACGATGTTTGATTTTGTTCGTTTCTCAAAACACGCATGACACGTCAATTTTAAACAGCTTCTAAACAATGAATAAATTGATAGAGAGATTTGGAAATGAACAGGAGTTCACATAAAATACAAATCTTGCAACATACGAAAAATTTTAGTTTCACCGCTAAGCTACAGTTGTCGGTCCGCGAACTTTTCAACTGACCCTCGTATTTTATTGCAGTTTTTAAAGGCGACGATTGTGAGAGTATCGTATCAGTACTAACAGAACTCTCTCTCTCTCTCGTTCTATCTATTCATCTCTCCTTCTGCGTGTTTCTTTCCATTTCCTAACACACAACACAAGAGGAAACCACTGAGGCGGAAGAAGTTGATCTTTTATTTTCTTGTCATCTCAACTGACACACCGGTACCAGACTAGATAGTTCAATTTCCCACCGCGTGATGGCGTCCGCAGTACAGGAAATATGCTCCTCTCCTACACTTCCTGTTTGTGACACATCTCCTCTGCCGCTGTCACACTCTGACAACACTGATAACACGCCAAAACCTTTTGTGCCCGCGCCTCCGGTAGCTGTATTTTGTAATGTAGTTGGCTGCACTGATTTCAGATAAACGTAGATGTTCGCAACTACATCAATTCGTACGAAAAGGAAGCGCCAAATGAACGTTATTCGCCACCGCAAAGATATCACGCTAAAATAATGGGGAGAAGAGGCAATATTATTCCTCCCCCCCCGTTCTGTTCTATCAATCATCTCGCGAGAACAAGACATTAGTATACAGTTGAGTTGGCTACAGTCTATTGTTTCCAATATGTTGCCAAAATCGATTTATAAGTACCACGACCCCCAAAACAGCTGGTTGTCAGGGTAAACGAACTCCGATAAAGTTTTAAGTAATTTTGTGAAATGGTTAAAGGACGAGACATTAGTACACAGTTGTCTGACATTTGTACTTTGCAATGTATTGCCACAATCGATCTGCACGACACAAAAAAGCTCCATTTCATTACCGCTTGGATTCTTAAAGTGGGGTAAAGCTGACCCCCTGAGGACTGCGACAGTGGTTCAAAGAGTGTGCGGACACTTGTATGAAAACCAAAATGTACCGTCTAGAAATAATAATAATATTAATCATCATCATCTTCAAGGATTAAACCAAGGATGGTTTGTTCCGGTCTCAAACAGGCAAAGATTAGAGCTGGTCACTACAGCGCTTCCTCGGACATCCCACACCTCTCCGTCGCCTCGGCTTATAGATCCGTCCGGCTAGTCCTTATTTGAGACAATTTAGCAATGAATATGTCCCATGGATATGTTACTAGCATATCGCAGGTTAAGACGTATGATGGGGCTGCCACCTTCAAGCTTACCGTCCAGCTTGATTTACTGTCTGGGTCTTCTCCCATAAACCGGCTGTCTTACCAGACTAAAGAGACCAGTTTTCCCTGTTGAGATATCCATAAGGATCTTTAATGCGGTGGTTTCTCCTTGCCTCCCACATCCTACGTCGTTGACCAATCAACAACCCTAATGTCTTCCGTCTTTAGGGGGAATATCTCAACTCAAGGGTAAGAGGGTGTTTTAACCTCTACTTGACAATAGCAAGTAGAGGAGGGACAGCTTATATCGGCTGTCAGTACTTTGGCGGACTCTAAAAATAATACAATATATAAATTATCTAAAATGTGAATTTCAAAATCTAAGATTACTTGTATGAGATTGCAGCATTTTTTTGTTCAGTCCAAAACTGACACCCATTTGCAAAAGGGGATATTTGTAAAAAAAAAACATTTTTCTCCGATATTCAGCAGCCATGTTATTTGAGAGAGAGAGAGAGAGAGAGAGAGAGAGAGAGAGAGAGAGAGAGAGAGAGAAGGAGAGAGAGAGAGAGAGAGAGAGAGAGAGAGAGAGAGAGAGAGAGAGAGAGAGAGAGAGAGAGAGAGAGAGAGGAGAGAGGGGGGGGGGGGGGGGAGACAGACAGACAGACAGATAGACAGACATACAGAGATAGACAGAGTGAAAGAGAAAAAGGAAGGTTGGCAACCACTGCCCGCCATACAACCAAACCATGTCTGGACACAATGGTAGCAAATTACTATTCGTGTCATTGCCGATATGCAGATAATATTTTGTTATGGTACTAACTTTATTGTCAACAGACCTGTACTCAACATGAAGTTTTATATATCTCTCAAGTGAGTAATACGATTAATGTGAAGAGACTGAAGAAAAGAGATCAGTGCAGTTGAAGTAGTGCAGGCGAGAGGATCTAAAGAGAGGGAGGGAGGGAGAGAGAGAGAGAGAGAGAGAGAGAGAGAGAGAGAGAGAGAGAGAGAGAGAGAGAGAGAGAGAGAGAGAGAGAGAGAGAGAGAGAGAGAGAGAGAGAGAGAGAGAGAGTAAGAAGGGGTGGGTTTGGCTCGGAGTTTGTTCCAAACAGACGTAGTCCCAATTAGTTTCCTCTCAAGTTTAATACGATTTTCTTTGAGTAAGAAATAATACAAGTTTCTATTGTGACTTTCTTACCGCCATACGATTCTAAATAAAATAAACGACGGGCACACCAGTGGTATAATATTTCAAGAAGAAGAAAAGAGGGAATTAGAAAAAATAAAATATCTCTGCTGGAATTCGTTGCAGTTTCTATATATTATGAACTAAATACACCAAGAGGAATATAACAAAAATGTAAGACATCTACATAGAAAACTGAAAAAATGTAGGAATAAAAATAAAAAGAATTACACGCTTATAATATTACCGGGTGAGGGAGGAACATATTTTAGTTAAAGGTAACGAAAAGGAACGTGCCGGTATGTCTTTAGTGCTGTATTGGAGACAATAGAGTGACGCTCGATAGTATTTGATTTAACTTTAACAAAAACAACAGTTAAACAAGAAACAAACTGGATAACAAGAATCTATTGAGAAGGAAAGAATGTGACAATATACAGCAGTAAACTCATATATTGTAGGGTTACTGGTAAATCTACCCAAGAGCATTCAAGCGAAATTATGGAAACTGAAATTAAAGGCTTTCAAGTACAATGATAGATCATAAAACCGATTTTCAAGGTTAATTTTTATTATCAATAGAGTTTTTATATTGGTTTCATAACTATAGAAAATAAAAAGAAAAAGAGAAATACACAAAAATATCGTTTTTGAAACATCTTGAAGCTTTATTAAAACTTGGGTAGTTTCCTTATCACTAAACCCACGATATGCGCGACTATAAGCTCGAATTTCCAAAGACTATAAATGTGTGTCCAGTTCTCGAGAAACTCTGGACACAAACGTGCGTTTCACGATAATCAGTGTTTACGAATTCGTTTTTCGTAAATAGTAACTCTTTTACAATATAGTGAACGCGAGTGCTACGTCCTGACGGTGGTCTATGACCGAAATCGATCACATGTGAGTAATTAAAACTTTATTATAAATCATACGTATGGTACCTTTAGGTTATGAACAATGAATACACCACAATAGAAGATTGAGATTACAGATACCATTAGTAAGTATGTAGCATGTAGCATTGTAGTAGCGGGGCGCCTTTGCACCCGGTGCATGATTGCAGCATTTGGATCGGACCCAATGGCTGCCTGGTGATATACTTAGGTCTGATGCAGTAGACTGGTTTACCATTAGTAAGCAATAAGTGTGTGTATATTATAAATACATCACATTATCGTTAGTGATTAAATTCGTTAGACAGTCTGCCCATTATCCTGCCTGGTCTTCGCAGTGCTTTCATTTCTAAAGTGTTTTAACCCTTTACTAGTCTGCTTTATCATTTCTCCAAGTTTCTGACCGTACACCATTACACTTTAATAAATGTGTTGTAAACGTTGTACTTTTCCGTCTTATATTACCTGCTTCTTCTTCTACTATTGATGAGTGTCTACGACACAGATTACATCATATAGTAGTACAAAATTGCACCTAACTAAAATATTGTTACGACATCACAGAACAATCTACGCGTTTATCGAATGTTCCGGATGAACCCAGCTGAATCTGTGTGGCGTACGTGATTCTCGACGCATTAGCTAGACTGTGTCAAGGCCGCAATTAATTACGTCGTAGGTAGAGCTTTGGAATATTCTGGTCTGTGAGCGGACGTATAAATACAAGGCGCCAGCAGCCTTAGTTCAGTTATAGTTGCGATATATTATGTGCGATTCGAGTTTATTGCCGGGCGATTACAAGTGACTACTGTGTGCGTTCAAGTGGTTATTAGTGAAGTGTTGTATTTTATAATCGGGCGGTATAATTGTAATACAATTGTGTTTTATATTAGTTGACATTTTATTGCGTGTGAACAATTTTTATTTGATTTCTTATAAGAGACTGTTGTTGATTACGAACTGTTTAACTGTGAAAATTAAAGCTGGTGATTAGTGCTTAGTTGGTGTCTTGTATTTTGCTTTCCACTGTAGGCCTACCATACGACGATCAAGCAGACCGTCGTAACAATTTATACCAAGCAGGAATTTCCGGTTAAGAGTACTGATTTTTAAAAATCTACTCGGGATGGTGTTAGAATTATATATGATTCACGTTACTGACGATCGAAAAAACATCATTGTTCTACTGTACATTCAATAACTGTTAACAATGATAGCATCTGTTATTCGCCACATTGCACGAGGAAAACGAAAATGATATCCTTTTATTTGTTTGTCTTACTAAACAACATTGCATAAGGAAAATGGAAAATTGTATTGTTCTATTTGTTTGCCTTTTTCATAAAACTGATATATCTTATGCATTATACTAAAGAAACGTCTAGACGGTTCAATTTCCAACCGCGTGATGGCGTCCGTTGTAGTGGAAATGAGCTTCTCCCCGAACTTCCTGTCTGTGACACCTCTTCACTTCCGCTGTCTGACAACTGATAACGTACAGACTTTTGTGCTCGTCGCAAGTGTGTGTTAGACACCATGATTTTAGATACAGAAAAACAAACATGCGCACATTGATATACTCAACGACAAAACAAATGACAAGATAAGAGAAATGAAGAGAAGATATTAACAAGTTTAAGCATCTTCCTTCGTATAGACGAAAGTAGTAATAGTCACGTTTGCTGAAAACGGTCGTGGATTTAACACCTGACATGTCTACAGAACCAAAACGCGTGAAAACACCACTGTCGCAAGCAGCTATTTTTCTTTACTTGTACACTGACCCACGTGTGTGTTAAGTAGGAAAGCAAAGTCCCCAACTTTGCAACGTAGATAGGACGCACGGTTTTACGATAGTCAAGAAGACCCGTGATAATCGTCCAAACGTAAAAGAAAGCTAGAGGATCAACGATCAGACCGAGAGATTGTATCAAGTGGTAAAGTTAGTTATAAACAGAAGAATTTTTTAAATGAGGAGACGAAAAAGAAGTGGAAGAGAAAAGAAGGAGGAGTAGCAGACATTTAATTTGTACAATTTATAACTTTATATTGTTTATTTCATTGCAAGTGCCTAAAAAATTATAATTTACTGTAGTTTATTATAGATAAAACATTAAGAACAGGCCGGTGGAGGGGGGGCGTAGGCGTATTTAGTCATCCATCTCGCCTTTCAGTTTTTGAGACACTATTATAGATTTTCAGGCTGTTAGGCATTTGTATTCCTCTGGGTCAGCGAGATCCCATAAATACGCATTATCAACTTATAATTTGTAAAAATTGTACACTAAATAAATGAAAATAAATATAGGCCTACAACTCTGAACGGTGACAGAATAAATAACATACGTTATGCGGAAGATACCGTCATATTCGCAGACAGCTTAGAGGGGCTGCAACAACTAATGGATAGAGTGACAGAAAGCACCCGTATATATGGTCTAGACATCAATGTTAATAAAACGAAGCTAATGATTGTATCTAAGAACAAGTTCACAAACTGCACCTTAATATAAACCAAAGGCCAGTTGAACGTGTAGGCAAATTTACATATCTTGGTACTATAGTCAGTGAACAATGGGACCACTCTCAAGAAATAAAGAGCAGAATTGAAAAGGCAAGAGCGGTGTACACTAGAATGAGCAGTTTATTCAAAAGTCACGATTTAACGATAAACACAAAGATGAGACTTTTACGCTGCTATGTATTCTTGGTCCTCTTCTACGGTGTAGAATCTTGGATTTTGACTAAGCCACAACTAAGAAATTGGAATCTTTCGAAATGTGGCTTTACCGTAGAATACTGAGCATTTCATGGACAGCACATATAACTAATGTTGAAGTTCTTAGAAAGATGAAGAAAGGTAGGGAAGTTATTAACACAGTGAAGATAAGAAAGGTTCAGTATCTAGAGCATTTTATGAGAAATGAACAGAGATTTTACTTATTGCAGGTCCATAATACAGGGAAAAGTACTTGGAAAGAGAGGAGTTGGGCGACCGAGAATATCATGGCTGAAAAAGGACCTGGTTTGGCATGAATACAACTGATTTATTCCGTACAGCAGTGCAGAAAGTTCAAATAGCCTGCATGATATCCAACATATGAAACGGATAGGAACTATCAGAAGAAGAAGAAATAAATGGTTCCGCGTCTATTTTGTTTTGGTAACCAACCAGGACAGCCGCTAGCTGCATGCAATCTTGAATTTTCCGATCCACGTCTTTCTTGTATTTCAGTGTCTTTAAGCCACGGTCGATTATAAATAACATTTTATAATTTTTATTTTCGAGAATGATCTTTACCCAGCTGAAACTGACACCATTAATATAAGTAATATTCTTAAAGCTACCTGCTGTTTGTACGAATGTTGAGAACAGATTATTTTAAAGAAGCTATTGAAAGACGCTTTACGGCTCATCCTGCAGATTTGGGAAAAATTTCAGTTTTAAAACTTTGAGTTCATTAAACAAATCGATATCTGCCTCGTCTCGAGAATCGTTTTAAGTTTGTATCTCTATAATATATAATTGTTTCGTCTTTCGAGCTACTAAATAAATTACTAATTGAAAAATACTAATTCGCTATCAACTATTTGCAAGTTTTTGAATCTGCTGTCCAAAGATCTGATCCTGGACTATGAAAAGATAACTCTATTCTGTAGTCACTTTTTGTATCCAACGGATTTTCCAGGACTTCAACGACTTTTTTTTTTAACGTCATCCTACTTTATTGTACGAAAAATATGTAATATGGATGCAATGGGGAGACCTTGAGATACAATAAAAAGTTGAGATTAGATGGGTAAACCATAACATTTATATACGTCTCGATGATTATGTGATTGCCGCCCGTCTGCAGTGCACACCTTGCGCGCCCAGCACCCACTAATGGCGTCCCTGTAACCATCAGCTGTTCTTTCATTATTTTCTTGAGTATTCGCGCGTCTCTCTACATGTCCCATCTTAGGCATTGTAGCCTGACATAATCTACAACGCTGAGTTCTTTGTGTAGATGTTGACAGTTCGTAATTGAATCAGATACACTGTCCTCCATCATCACTCCTGACGGAACCAAAAATAGTTCCATACGCTTCTGCACAGAGGTAAACTGTAGTGGAGATGCTACACTTCGCAAAGAGACACATTGTTTTTCATACTTTCTTTTCGAGTGCTTACTTTTTCAAGACGACCGTCTGAACTTTAGCTCAGGGATTGAAATTTTCAGTCCTGACAGCATTGTTGGATTGGCGCTTCACAGTGATGGTAACTAGTAAGCAATCGCAATGTGCATACTGCGATTTCCCAAATCTGCTGGATGAGCAGTTCAACTCCACTACGCATCTGGTGGCCGTCTAGCCTAAGAAGGAAGCGGCCCAGTCAAAGACAGCGTAGCATGTACGACCCAGACCGAAGTAATGCAAATACGGTCCCGGCTTAGGTGATCGTGAACAAAGGTGGGTTTTATTAGTGTGTAAAATCCCACACCACCATACAATCTGGCTACTCGCCTGGTACCTTTTAAAGGTTTTTCCCATCTGTAAGCAAAAATAAATTCAAAATTACTACTATAACACGGGTTGTTAGGCCGTGGTCGGTTGCTATGGGTCCGTTGCTATGGGTTGTTAAGCCGAGGTAATGGGTCCGTTGCTATGGGTTGTTAAGCCCAGGTAATGACGTCGTGGTCGGTTGCTATGGGTCCGTTTCTATGGGTTGTTAAGCCGAGGTAATGACGCCGTGGTCGGTTGCTATGGGTCCGTTGCTATGGGTTGTTAAGCCGAGGTAATGGGTCCGTTGGTATGGGTTGTTAAGCCGAGGTAATGACGCCGTGGTCGGTTTCTATGGGTTGTTAAGCCGAGGTAATGACGTTGCTATGGGTTGTTAAACCGAGGTAATGACGTTGCTATGGGTTGTTAAGCCGAGGTAATGACGTTGCTATGGGTTGTTAAGCCGAGGTAATGACGTGTAATAGCAACCGACCACGGCCCGGTTTTTAGTAGTAATTTTGAATTCACTGACACCGGCCGTGCGAGCTTCACGCAAAAGTTATAAACAAAAATGTTTAAATAATATCATTACACAACACACAGAGACGTACAGAGATGTATTATTTTACTTCAGGCTACATACACTTATACATTCCGTCCCGAGGCTTGTGTTGTTTGTTGTTTTCGCGCCTCGACTAATTATTACCCGTTTGCGCATACAGACTATGTAGCTGCCGACGTTCATCAGCGTGAAGCTGCGTAATAAAGCTTCTACTGCTTCCTGTCGTTACCGAGCCAGAAGGCTACGCACGTCTGTTATCATGTAAAATGCTGGTTACCTCTGTAAACGGTGATGTCAATATACAACGCATTATGCAAACATTTGTTGGTGAAGTGAAAAACGCACTCGCTTTGTTTGGCAAGAATTGCGCATAAACATCACAACGCAACGAACTTCTTCTTCTTAATATCGTTCTGTCGTTACGTAGAATGTGAGGAAAGCTGTTGTATGGGTAAAATTTTAGAATTTCCTGTTTTGAAAGAAACAGGATCATTACTGTCGCACACAACTATAGAAACATTATTCCGATTAGCGCTTCCAAGCTTCACAGCTCATCGTCACGTCGTAAATGTTTTGAAAGAAGTTAATTGTTGTATTTCACGTTTTATCTAAAGTAATAGGTTTCGCAAAGCAATAAAATAAGTGTCATTCCCAACAAGGGTTAAACCAAAAATTGTATTGTTTCGGTCCCAAGCAGCAGACAGACTGACTACAGCTGATCGCTTTAGGCTAACGATTCTCCGAAAGTACCACACCTCTCCGTCTTTTTCGGTGTATAATTCGATACTTGCTTAGGGGTGAGGTAGTGATCCATTCGGTTAAGATGTTGCAAACATTTTAGACGATATGCGGTGATCCTGTCGACTATGCTCATAATATTCAAGTTCCTGTCGTACATCTGCATCACTTCTGCGACCTTGAAGAGTGTAATCTGCCACCACGTGCCTGAGAAATATCACTTCGGCCGCTTGGATAAAAAATAAATGTGATATCAGATTTAAACTATTAAAAATCAGACTGCGGTGTGTCTCACTTCTTGTATCTTGTGTTGTATCTTCTTGGTCACAGTTGATGATTTAGAAAAAGAAAAAAAAAAGGCCTTGTGTAACAGTGTTACGAAACAACCAGCAAAAGTACGAATACATTGCTGTACGTAGGAAACAAGTTGATTTACATCATTCAAAGATGTAAAACCCGTAGGAAAATATAGATCACACATGCGTTCATGTGTTTCTTTATTAAAAGTAAATAAATAAGCGTTTTTAATTATAAATGTAGCTAACAAAAATTAAATTAAACAATACGATCTTAACAATATTCAAGTTAAACTGAACTGGTAGAATAAAAGTGTAAAAGGTAAAGTAAAAGAGGAAGAAGAAAAGTAGAAAGGGAAGAAGAAGAAAATGAGAAAAAGGAGAACAGGGAAAGAGGAAGAAGAGAAAGAGATGGAAGAGGAGGAGATGCAGAAGAAAAAAGGAAAGGAAAACAGTATTAGGGGAACAATAATAATAACAAAAAGGAAGAGAAACAGATTATAAAGGAGGATGAGCAGAAGTAACTGATGGCGAAGAATGAGAAGAAAAACAAGAAAGTTAAAATGTATAATAACGTCAAGTAATGAATAATGAAAAAATTTACAGGCATTGCACAAATGCAATGCACAGAGAAGGACATTGAAAATGCTTCAATAAATCTAATATATATATATATATATATTTATGTTCATTCACCAATCAATGAATTCATTCTTCATTTACCAATGTACAGATTATAAGTTAAATGTAGTCGCATTCATAAGCGAAGTTTTATATGTGTACTACGTTATTGACAACAAAGAAGTAGTTCACCGGTTCCCATTTTCGATCACGCACCAGCGATCAGCCACAAATGTGCAACACGCCCTTATAAACATTTTCAATGTTAAAATTACAAATGCATTAATGCAGAACACAAATTATGCTCCATGTACTGCAGAACCCCCTCATTGTTTTTAATGAAGTACGTGTATTGTTAGATAAATTTCAAAATTTTTAAATTATCAAAATAAATACGAAAATCCCGATTACACTAATTTTTATTAGTAAATTAACAAATGTAGAATAGACAATCATACAATAAACATTAACAAATGTAGAACAGACAATCATACAATAAACATTAACAAATGTAGAACAGACAATCATACAATAAACATTAACAAATGTAGAACAGACAATCATACAATAAACATTAACAAATGTAGAACAGACAATCATACAATAAACAATAACAACGTAGAACAGACAATCATACAATAAACATTAACAAATGTAGAACAGACAATCATACAATAAACATTAACAAATGTAGAACAGACAATCATACAATAAACATTAACAAATGCAGAACAGACAATCATACAATAAACATTAATAAATGTAGAACAGGCAATCATACAATAAACATTAACAAATGTAGAACAGGCAATCATACAATAAACATTAATAAATGTAGAACAGGCAATCATACAATAAACATTAACAAATGTAGAACAGACAATCATACAATAAACATTAACAAATGTAGAACAGACAATCATACAATAAACATTAACAAATGTAGAACAGACAATCATACAATAAACATTAACAAATGTAGAACAGACAATCATACAATAAACATTAACAAATGTAGAACAGACAATCATACAATAAACATTAACAAATGTAGAACAGACAATCATACAATAAACATTAACAAATGTAGAACAGACAATCATACAATAAACATTAAAAATCCAAACAATATTATTTGTGTTCACCTTCCACTTAGTCTAACATCTGGCTAAATTTTAACAATTAAAAAAAATTTTTATAACTTTATTGAACCCTAGGATATTTAAATTCAGAAATTTCTGAAACCCTACACTACATTTTGATTTTGCTAAAAATTATTTTCAATTTAGTGCCCCATATGTAATTTACGATTTTATTAAAATCTCGACTAACTTTGTGGGATCTGGCGTCCCAGAATTTTGATATCTACAAAAGTGAACAATAAATTCAGATTAAGGTTAAATTTATCTTTAATATGAGACTCCACACGGACTTTCGCGTATTTCCACTACATTGACGTCGTCACAATTTCGCCTCCCGCTGGCCTTTGGGTAACAGTATGGACACGCCAGTTAAGGAAATCAAGGGAAGAGACTCGGCTAAAGGTTTATAAGGTAATGGCTGTGGCAATGCTGGTGTATGGTTCTGAACCTTGGGTTCCGGCGGAAAAACATCTGAGTAGAATACAGGCATCGGAGATGAGGTTCTTGCCATCTGTTGAAGGCTGCACGCGAAGGGATCGACTCCACGATGAGGCCATTCGTAAAGAGTTTAACATTTATTAATATTCAAGACGGTATTGCAGAGAACAAAGAGAGATGGATTGCTGGCTGGTTGTCTAAGGAAGTCTGACAATAGAAGAGCCTGTTGAGCAACGAAGTACAGGAATACGTAGTAACCGTTGGTGAAGTGGATGCATGCCTTTGGTACCAAACAGCTGATTTGCCTAGACTGTGATAAAAGAAAAAGAAGAAGAAGATTTAAATATTTAAAACATTATAATATTTTAGTTGGAACCGACATCTCTATTCCCAGTAGGGTGATAACCAAAGCCAGCCACAGGTAGACGGATATGAGCCATGCGATTCAAGTTTTCACACCATCTCCTTCAGTGGTCTTTAATCTTCTGGTGCAATGATACAATGTTTAAATCGCGTCTAATATCCTCGTTCCTTCTCCGATCCAAGAGAGAACAACCTTGCGTCCCTCTTAGAAATTCCATTTCGGCTGCCTGAATCTTCTGAACGTTCCTTTTACCGAGAGTCAATGTCTCACTACCATACACGAATGTGAGGACAGCCACAGGTTTATAAAATTTCATTCGGGTATCCTTCTGTGTTTTATTTTTCAGGTACCTATGAATTGTTCCACAGATGCGTCAAAATTTTGTTAGCTTACTATCCCAATCAATATTAGTTCCATATGAGATATCACAACCCAGGCAATTAAAATGACTAACCTGATCCAAAATCTGATTATTCACGACTATGTTAGTTCTTATAGGATACCCGCCCCGAAATGCCACCGTTTTAGATTTTTTGGCAGAGGTCTGTAGGCCATAGTCTTGTATGATGCTACTGAACTTAAATATCGCCCGCTGTAACTGGTCTTCTGTTTTCTGTATCGTTACCTTGTCATCTGCGTAAAGCAATGAATTCACATAAATATTTCGCTGAAATGATATTCCCGAGTCAACTTTAGCTGTCCATCACCGAAATTTGTCCATCGTGGATTAAACTGTGGGGGAAAATAAAAAATACAAGTCAAAGTAGACAAATCATCCAGAAAAAATCTCTCTCTCTCTCCCTCCCTCTCTCCCTCTGCACCTTATGCACCTAAGCATTCAAAGAATTTCGACGAAACCGAAACATCGAAGCATGCTAATGTTTTTAGGCTTTTGAAACGTATAATGTGGATTACGTTTGATGGATTACGTAAATCATTTCCAAACCACAGACGATCACAAACAGAGCATGTAAAACCAAATTTATTCTCACTAAAACGTTTGCTAAACTCAATGTCAGCAGCGATTATTTCTATCTTGATGCGTTTACATATCAAATTTCTAGACTGTGGGGAATCGAAAGTGTGGAAGCGTCACGTTTTTCGATGACGTTACATTTTTGTGGATTGACCCCCAGCCTAAAAACATTATCATGTTAAAATATATTCTACTTGTATTCTGAAAAACGTATTTAAATATCAAGACCCAAGAAGACAAAATTAAGAGATCAACTCCAAAAACGAGAAAAACAGAAGTCGTAACAAACTCTTAAGCTAAAAGAATGACGAAAGAAAAATAACAACAATAACATAGTCTTACATCAAACTCTTCTATGTTTTAAGAACTATATAAAATGTACTATATTTAGTTCTTCTTCACTGTCTTGAATAATTAGCTGATCGGTTGCGAATAGTGTAACAAAGTTAGCTCCTTTACCATAATTTAACAGCACAAACTTTCCTCACCTCAAAAGGAGAAAAACTGTTGAGCGTTTAGGCAAAGCGTATTTCACAGAGCGGAGCAAACATCATAAATGTTTATGCACGCCATCATACTTCTCTGCCAGACAAAGTACGCTCTTGTGAGCCTGTGTTGCTGGCATGTATTTACATAATCTGTTGAATTTGCATTTTTATTTTACACGTGAAAACAGCTGAAACGTCACATAACAGTAAATAACAGTTTTGCCGGAAAGGTTTCAACGAAATATGTAATACAGTGGAATTAATCTCGCTTTTGAATTTGAATCTAAATGACGTCACATTGACGTCATTGACTAAACTTGACTTTGAGTCTAAATGACGTGATCTTTAGTTGCCATCACAGCAAAAAAGAAAATTAAATGCGACGTTTCAGCTAGCCAAACAATCGACACCCGTCTTCAGGATAGATATCGTCACAGATATCGTCATCAACATCATCTTTACATTACGGCGTAGACACGATGGTATCTGTCTCTCCTTCAAAGATCCTCCAGCCATCTCTTCCTTTTTGGGGGGGGGGGTCTACCCACACACCTGTATTCTATAGATTTATATTTCCAGACTTGTTTGGCCAGTCTTGAAACTGACACTATTTCTAAGTGTTCTTTCCATCGTTGTTTATAATCTTTTAATTTTTCATTCAAGTTGAAAAAATTTGGTAATTTTTCTATTATGACTTCATTGTTTATACGATCAAGTTTAGAACACCTTTTAACTCCTCTTAAGTACGAAATTCCCGAAGCCTGTATTTTACTCTCTTGTTTCTTGGTTGTGGTCCACAGTGTCGGATTTAATATTTTTGAGGCCCTAGGCCAAGTTTTCTGAGCGCCCCCCCCCGCTGTGACTTTGAAGTAATATATGTAGGCCTACTGCAGAAGTAATTTGATGTGAGATTATTACTATCAAATTTAAAACCAGTAGGCTACTATAAAATTATGCTTTCATTTAGCAAATTTTTCAAAATATTACGAACCATGCAAAAGAATTTAACAAAAAATAATGGTCTTTTTTTTCTTTGACTATTCTAAGATACAACAAGCTAATGGTAAACTAATATTCAGTGACTACGTAGCTTAATGGAATTAATGTCGGGGAAAGCATACACAAAAAATGTACCACGGTGTGTAAATTCGGAGATAATTTAGCGGACGTTCAAAATTCGCATGGGCACATTCGTTTTCAAGGATGGCAACGTCTTAAAAATAAGTACGCAATATTTAAATAAGAACTGTCTTCCATTTGTATTCTTAACAAAAATTAATCTTTAATTTCAAAAAACCATGATTAAATAAATCAAAGTGCCACCTACTTTTATAAAAATACTTCTGTTAAAAAAAAAATAGTTGTAGTTTGCGGCCCCCTCTGAGGCCGCGGCCTAGTCGGCCTAGTGGTACATTCGGCACCGGTCGTCCATAATTCAGACTCATGGGACAGTGTAGGGACGGCCATAACTTTGAAAAAAAATTTTGTTTTTCGGCGTCCATTGTTTCTGAAAGTACAATTGATTGTCCTACAGATCGTCTTGAACTTGCCTAAATTAACCTGTATATCATAAATCTTATCCTCAAACAATATTATCCCTCAAATAATTAAAATGGCTCACCTGTTCTGCAGTTTTGATCATTAAATATTATTTACGTTTTTATGGGTTCCGTAATTTTAAATGCCATTACCTTTGTTTTTGCAATGGAGATTTTAATATTATATTGTTTGAAAATCTGATGAAGCTTAAAAACTGATTTTTGTAGAGTAAATGTTTTATTTTGAATTACAATCAGCAAGTTGTCAGCAAACAACAGCAAATTCAAATAACTGTATCGTGATAACGTAATACCAGTTTCATCACATAAATGGTCTCCAGATCGCTTATAAGATTCAATTAATTAAAAATATACCTTATCTGATCCGTCAGCGATCGCACTGTCTTCGCTAGCTGTGTGTGTACGGTGTTTTAATTATGTCATTTTTAACAGTTGTGTTTGTTTTATTCGTTCGTGTGTGTATGTGTTTATAATAATTTCACCGACGACTCCTATATATTAGGAAGAAGAAGTTTTAAACTCATGTTCTCTGGTATCCAAGTCACGATTCAATACAGATTAAAATTAATTTACCTTTTTTTCATCTGTCGTGTGACTTCTTATTGTATTTAATTAAATAACGCGTTTCGAGGCTCAAGGCCTCATCTTCAGATTTCAGTCCCGTGTGGACGTCGCTAACACATTAAAACTAAACTACTACACATTAACATAACACACACTACACAAGTTAACCGATGTCTGGGTGCGCATCCTTTGCCGGCTCGCGACGCACTGCCTGCAACTCCTCTACGGTCTCGTCATATCTCCCCACCATCGATTGCTGTCTAGTCCTGCTTAATATGGATTTATCCACAACCATATCGTATAGCTGATGTGATTTAAAATTCAGCTGGTCATTTAACATGTTACTAGGATTGCACTTAAACGCCCGGTATATTTCAAATTCTTCGGCTGCGTTCATGTATCGTCCCTTATTGCAGAGATGTAATGGCTTGGAGTTGGTGTCAAAGTCAGTATAATTATGGTTATGCACCATTAAGTGTTCGGCATATTTTGATTTACAGGCCATTAAGTTATTTTTACAATAAGTAAAAAGTTAAAAATAAATTTAACTTAAAAAAAAATTTAAGTTAAAAATTGGAATAGACAGCAATCGATGGTTGGGCGTTGTGAAGAGACCGTAGAGGAGTTGCAGGCAGTGCGTCGCGAGCCGGCAAAGTGTGCGCACCCAGACATCGGTTAACTTGTGTATTGTGTTTTATTTTAATGTAGTTTAGTTTTAATGTGTTAAGGACGTCCACACGGGACTGAAATCTGAAGATGAGGCCTTGAGCCTCGAAACGCGTTATTTAATTAAATACAATAAGAAGTCACACGACGGATGAAAAAAAGGTAAATTAATTTTAATCTGTAGAAGAAGTTTTACCTGATGATGGAAATTTAATTCCCGAAACATGTAGTGGAAGATTAAACTACAAGATCGCTGACGGATCAGATAAGGTATATTTTAAATTAATTGAATTAATACTAGTGTTCATTAGATGTTTCCATTACCTTACTAGATCGTCAATGTAAATGTTAAAAAGAGTAGGTGATATACTGCACCCTTGTTTAACACCTTTCTTGACAGATATTTGTTGATAGATCCTACAATTATTTTTAAGCGCTATTTTTGTTACGTTACGAAGGCCTTGTATAATTTTGTAAGTTGTGTGGGTATCCCCGATCTTCAGTAGGCCTACTTGCCACAGAATATTTCTAATCTATCAAAAGCGTTCTCAAAATCAGTGAAAGCTACATGATTATACGATTGTACTTATCAATTATTTGTGTGAAAATAAAAGCATTGTCTATACAAGATCCTGAAACCGTTTTGTTCTCCCAAATTAAGATGCTTTGAAATAGTTTGTAGACGTTTAGTTTATGATTCTTGCAATGTACAGGGTGATTCGAAATTGCACGGCAATCTCTCGGAATTTTTTGAGTAATTATGTGAAATCTTAACAGCTCGTCGATATAAACGTTAAAAGTAGTAGGTGATACACTGCACCGTTTGCCTGACACCTTGATTGACAGATGTGTTACGTTGACAGATCATAAACCAATGTCTGCGGACTATTCCCGAGCATCTTATGTGGGAAGAAAAGAAACGGTTTCAGGTGTTTGTCACAGTACTGCGGTTACTGACGAACACCGTGTCAGTTGTATTTGAAACCGTGTTTCACTGAAGATGGCCTTCAGAGGTGAGGCCGAAACGTCTGATAACAACATCCGTCACCATGGTAGACCACGGCCCAGTAGCCAGGATCTTAATTTCAATAATTATGGCGCCAGTCGCGAAAGCCGCAGAAATAGGTTGCAACACACACACACACATTAATGCGGAGAGAATTGAATTGAGAGAAGAAATTAAGAGCAATCTAAGCGCAAAAAAAGCCCCGGGTTTTGACCTGATAACAGGCCAAATACTAAAGGAACTGCCTGGAAAAGCCATGAGAAAACTACTCCATTTGATCAACGCTGCCTTCAGGCTGAAGTATGTGCCTAGTCTGTGGAAGGTGGCTGAGGTTATCATGATTCTAAAACCTGACAAAGCACCAACAGATAAAAAGTCCTACAGGCCAATCTCCCTGCTACCGGTGATCTCAAAACTATTTGAAAAACTGTTTTTGAAGAGATTAAAGCCTTTGTTAGAGGAAAGAACCCTGTTGCCGGATCATCAATTCGGATTCAGAGAAAAGCACTCCACTATTGACCAGGTACAAAGAATCACCCATGTTATTGAAAAGGCTCTTGAAGGGAAGAACATTTGCTCAGCCGTCTTCCTGGATGTAGCGCAAGCTTTTGATAAGGTCTGGCATCATGGGCTTGAGTACAAGTTACATAGGGATCTCCCAGAGGAATTCTATCTGATACTAAAGTCTTACATCTCAGAAAGATACTTTAGGGTGAAGCATGAGGATGAATATTCAACTTTAAGAAAATATCCGCGGGAGTTCCCCAAGGGAGCGTATTGGGTCCAATTTTGTATTTGTTATACACGAGAGATTTACCAAACAGTGAGGAAACAACCGTTGCGACTTTTGCGGATGATACTGCTGTTCTGGCGGTAGGTAATGATGCCGAGACAGCGGGCAATAAACTGCAAACTTCAATCGCAGAGGTATGGGATTGGACTCGACGCTGGAGGATCAAACTCAATGAAACGAAATCAATACACACCAATTTTACCAACAGAAAAATAGAAATACAAAAGATCTACATTAATGAACAAGAAGTGCCATACTCTAACACTGCTAAGTATTTGGGTATGACTCTGCACGCAAAACTTAAATAGAAGGAGCATGTGAAAAAAAGAAAGAGGAACTCAACATAAAATTCAGGAAATTGTACTGGCTGTTAGGTAGGAATTCACAACTAACAGTTGAAAACAAATTGCTGTTGTATAAACAAGTGCTGAGACCTGTGTGGACTTATGGTGTACAACTCTGGGGATGCACCAACAAATCTAACATTCAAATGATCCAAACTTTTCAAAACAAAGTACTTAGGAGTATCGTTGATGCCCCCTGGTATATTAGGAATGACAATCTGCACAAAGATCTCAAAGTAGAATATGTCAGTGAAATCGTAACAAAATATGCAGTTAACCATGACAGGAGAATTCAGACTCATATAAATCCAGAAATGCTTTGCGTGGTGGAAGAAGCTCCGCACACGTTAAGAAGGCTTAAAAGATTGAAGCCCCAAGATTTGGTGACACACTAATGCATTTAAATCTGTAAAACTCTAAAAGAGAGCCAGCCGTGAAAGCCGCAGAAATAGGTTGCAACACACACACACACACACACACATTAATGCGGAGAGTTCGTTTACCCCGTAGAGGTGTTGTAAGGGAGACGAAACTTGGTGGAAGATAATTGATCGACAGTGGAAACAACACATTGTGTTTACTCGGTGGAAATGTAATTCCACAGCTAACTGTATCGCGACGACGTACAGGTATTGTTCTTTCAAGATGATTGATACGTAGAATGCTGCGGAGAAAGTTGGAGTAACTTTTCACTTCACTCACCGGAGTACTTCAAGCGTGATATCATCGTTTCTAAACGTTCTCAGCAATTCAATTCCGTACTTTATATACGTAGGGTGTGAGTGTTTGTGTGCGAGTCTTAGTACCGCGGCGGTTTGTATAAAACTGTTGTTACGCATCGAGGTTACATAATGTGGAAGACTGGAACGGTGAAACGTTTAGCGAGCTTCGGTCCACTGGGACCAGACACAATTGTGTCGACGTTCTGACAGAATTTATTTTGTCGTCTTCAGAACATGTGACTATAACTGATATACATATAGTCACTGTTATTGGCTTATTGTGGTGTGTATATTGTATGAACAGAAGAGGCGGTGCGATGCGACAGTCATCCATTCTGCAAAGATGTTCCCAACAATTCAGCCGATACTGGGTGATCCTGTCGAGTATACTCATAATAATCCGTCCAGCTAGTCCTTATTTGAGGCAATTTAGTAATGAATATATTCCCTGGAGATATTACTAGCATATCGCAAGGTACGACGTGGGGTTGGGTGTGGCGCTGCCACCTTCAGGCTTAACGACCAGCCCAATTTGTTATAAGCAATTTATACATGTCCTCAAGAGTCACAAAAATTATAGCGGTCAATTGTTTAATTATTCGTTAATATACGTATTTATAAACTTATGATGCGAAATCAGCGACACCTATCATCAACATCATCTGCAAGGATTAAACCAAGGGTGGTTAGTTCAGGTCTCAAGCAGGCAAAGTCTAGATCTGGTCACTCCAGCGTTTGTTTCCTCCTACGACCTTCACCTCTCCGTCCCCTCGGCTTATAGTTCCATAGTTGTTTGCGGATGCGGTAGTCATCCATTCAGCAAAGATGTCCCCACCAATTCACCCGATACTGGGCAATCCTATCGAGTATACTCATAATATTCAGTTCCTGCCGTATATCTGTGTTTCTTATATGATCATGGAGAGTTTACCTTGCCACGTGCCTGAGAAATCTCATTTCAGCTGCTTGGATGCGACTGGCCTGGCCTTTCGTTAGAGTCCAATTCTCAGACCCATAAAGAAGTGTGGGAAGAGCCATCACATTGTAGAATTTTAGGCGTCTTCCTTTACTGGCTGACTTAAGGGAAAGTTGATAGTCAACATCCAAGTTGATGTTGACTTCTTCCCCCACAGATATTTGAAGATCTGCTTTGTTAACCTATTGTCGTCCACTCTATATAAATGTCCAAAAAATAATAGTATAACTGTATTTTATTAATTTACAAATACTGTATTCTAATTCTTTTAATTTCTACACACGTAACTGACTTATAAATAGATCTAAGTTAACCTATTATGGAATTTCGCTGAAATTTTTAATAGCATAGGGGGGGTTTTGATCCCATGATCTTCCCCATAGTTACGCCACTGAGGTTGCACAAAACGTTGTTAATTTAAGCAAGGTGTGTCCAGAATTTCGGCGCTAATCTGCGACACACAGTTATTAATATCTATAAGCCGGATGGGTTTGACCGGACGGGGGGATCGAGTTTCAGAAAGCGGACACCAAATAATAAACACCTTTCGAAGGTGTTAAGACCATGTGTCAGGTGTGACGACGCTAAATTGTGATTCATATTAACTGTTTGTTGGAGGGCGGGGGGGGGGTGATGAGGTCAGACAGAGAGAGGGCACGTCGGAGTATCAGTTTTCATCCGACCAACCGCATCCGGTATTAACGCCAAAGGTGTCACAACCTCCCCCTCATTAGCATACGAGCAGAGAGAGACCACCTCTCCACCGCCCCCTCGATACTGGATAGCCCATTCTGCTGCATGGCTGATGAGTTGCGGTCCCACGACCTCACGTGGTAACCCCGATTCGCTCCGATGAAGTTTCATACATAATGTAGTGGCCGGCCGTACACGTATTACCAAATTCGGAATAATCAGAGCACACACACTACCTCTATGTTTCGAATAGTTTAACGATGTCGCAGGACGATACCCCCCCCACACACACATACACCACAAACCAAACAATGTGTCACTCCTGGTGAACGGAAAGTTTGTTGACAGTTTCGTGATAATTATTTAAACGGTATTCAGTATTTAACTAGTACACTTACTGAGCTGCATAACTCGTTCACTATTTTGAACGAAAAATAATTTGTTATTACATAATTTTGATATTAGATAATTTTCACTTATGGATAAATACAAGAAACCCAATTACTCTACTATTTCATTAGTTTTCTTCTTCTTCTACACTTCAGGGATTATCCAATGTGTTTTTTTTTCGACTTCACATTATCAGATCCATTTCTTTCTTTGTCTTTCTACATCCCTTCTTCCAGGAGGCTTGTACTTGTTTACAATTACTGGTATTCCATCTTCATCCATGTGACTTAAATGCCACATGTCTCCATTATCTCATGCATTCGTCAATTTTCTCATTTAGATTATATATATATATATATATATATATATATATATATATATATATAATTCTTCCTATATATCTTCATTTCTTATATGATCCCTTCTTGTGCATCCTTATAATCCTTCTTAAAAATCTCAACACTGCTGATTGTATGTTGCTTTTATCTCTTTGTTTTGTAATCCAGGATTCACTGCCATATAATAGCACTGGAACAGCCATTGTTTTGTAAAATTTTAATTTTGTCTCACGCCTCGTTTTATTTTTCAGTGGTCTATTTATAGTTCCGCATATGTATTGAATTCTATTGACTTTATTTTGTACGTCTTTGTCAACGTAAAAACTTATATCTCATCATTTCGTTAGTAATGTAACAATTTCAGAGCGCAAAATCATACAATAAACATTAAAAAGTCGAAATATTTGGATTTGGGTTACAGATTCATGTAGATGCAGACGCTATATAAAACCTAGAAGATCTGACAATGGTTGAAAAGACGAAAAGTGAATAGGACGAGGAAAAAATAAGCTAGAAAGACGAATTGCAGTGAATTACAAACAAGTCAATTACTTGTAGATTATTCAGCTTTAAAAACAAGTTTGCGTAACAAATACCCCGAACAGAGAGACATACTGTTTCCGTTCTTAGTTCACTCCTGATGTAAACAAACTCACGGTGACAAATCTGAAACGCTATTGGTCAGGGGGTGTTAACAGTGTTCACACAGTAATGTGTTACGCGCATGTGCAGAATGTCCGTACAGTCATGTGAGAGTTGTCTCTGGCATGCCGTTATAAGGCTTCCTCCTTATCACTGTACTCTGAATACCACTGAATTAATATGGAGCCGGTTTAAAGGATACGTTGCCCGTCACAACACAACATATAAGCTCCATGATGTACAACAACTGATAGTGAAGGCGGTAAATGAGATAACGGCGAACAAGTGGAGTCATTGTGTGGAACATGTATTCAAAGCAGAAGACAATCTTTAGGAACTGGACCAAATTACCGACGCTGTCGTGGACAATTTTATCGTCGACACTGCTGACTCAAGATATGATTCAAGCTCCGACACAGATATGGAAGGCACTGAATTACTCTCTGACAGAAACTGATAATCCACAGTACACTGGTAAGTAATTATCACAGCTTCTATTGTCGCTTTAAATAAAGGCTTACTTTTTTTTCTTGCGATATTCAAATAGTGAATAAAAAAGCCATTAACTCTCAGTGTTATAAAATGTTTTACTGTCGGCCTGACATAGTCACACAAATTTTACTTTGGCCAGGACAAATTATTACAATTTACGTGTGTTTATACAGTATCAATATTATATGCACCCTGTCTGTACTCCTGTCAGAGTGATACGCCTCTAATTCAGGAAGCAAACAGCGTTTCAGATGTGCCACGCCTGTTTGTTTACATCAAGAATAAGCTACGAACGGAAACAGTATAGACAGTCAGACAAATGCCAATCGGTCGGGTTGAAACCGAGAACTCACTTCACCCGTTCAATGAATGATTTCCTCTGTTGCCATACAAAACAAATAAACATGGACTTATTTAATTAGCAACAATAAACACATAGAACTATTCAGTTTTGTCATCACTTTGTCTTTACCTTTCCGTATAGGCTATATATTATCATTATCAGATAATTATAATTGGATATCCTACATCTACAGCTGTTCAGACAGATGTAATCAACACGCCAATTGTACGGACGCGCTGATAACAATCTGATTAACACGACGACAGTTAATATAATTAGTAACAATAATTGTGTATGAAAGCAAAAGCAAAGTTATAAATTTAATTTATAAGTAAAAGCCAATAATGTTATAATATTGTTACGCAGTGACAATGATTGGCCAGACAGTAATAATTAAATGTGCATTAACTGGTCGTCGATTGTTGGTCTGTGACAGCTAATATTAAAATTATTTGTTGAATTATTGATGTGATCTAGGGAGAGGGAGAGGTAAGAAGAATCGAGAGAGAGAGAGAGAGAGAGAGAGAGAGAGAGAGAGAGAGAGAGAGGGAGAGAGACAGAGAGAGACAGAGGGAGGTAAAGAGAAAAGAGAAAATTATTAACAGAATTAACACTGTTGCACACCACTATAAAAAAATTATTCCGATTAGCGCTTTCAAGCTTTTAACCTTTTAACCGGGTATTACTGTAGTTAAAAGTGTAAATGAGAAAGGTTTTAAAACGTTAGGTATTGAAAAGAATGCACACACAAAACACACACACACACACACACACACGCACGCACATACATGTAAAAGTACCGACTTGGATGACTGAACTCGCTAATTAATAGTTTTTCTATAGTGGTGTGCAACAGTATTAATTCTGTTTATGATTATAACCACTAATACAACTTTCTTAATTATATAAAATTATTGTTAATATTTCTAGTAAGCTGCATAACTCGCTAGCTGTGCTTATTAAAATATAATTATCATTAGATTAACTCAAATTTAAAGTATAATTTTTCTAAACTGTCAGTAAATTTCTCCGTATGTTTGATGCGTAAGCAAAGAGAGGCATAGGAAGATTGTGAAAACCTCGACTACTACGTTTTTGAGAAATATCAATTGAAAAACAGACAATCCTTTTTATTTTTTTCTTACTATGAATACAATAAACATTTAAAAATATAGAAAACGGCATAGGTTGTTTAGTTAAATTTATAATCATAATTTCTATATTTGTATAATCATATATTAAAATTTATTTGTTGAATTACTAATGTGACCTAGGGAAGCAGAGAGAAAGAGAGAGAGTGAGAGAGAGGTGGGGAGAGACAGACAGACAGAGAGACAGATAGACCAACAGGCAGACAGAGAGAGGGAGAGAGAGAGAGAGAGAGAGAGAGAGAGAGTGAGAGAGAGAGAGAGAGAGAGTATAAAATTATTATTAATATTTCTAGTAAGCTCCCTGAGTTGGAGAAATCGCTAGCTGTATTGATAGAATTATATTTATTAATAGATAAATGCCCCGTTTCACTAACTGTTGTTAGTTTTCTTCCTAACGGGCCGTTTGTTAACTGGCGAAATAAATTTTAACGGCCGTTTTGTTAATAACTGTTCCTCCAACGCCCGTTAGGACCCGGTTAGTAGAACTCTCGTTAACACGACTATGCCACCATGATAAGCATCGATTTAGTTTGTTTCAGATAGGTTGGAAAATTTAAAATAACTTGTAAACAATCTGTAGGGTGACGTTCCCGTTTCATCATTTTCCGTTTGCCAAGAGTATCTGTATATTTTATATTTAATTGTACATTTTTGTTATTGAAGATATTCCCGTGTAATCACAATTCAACAATTTTGTAAGCAACTTTTCTTGAAAGCGTATCAGCGTTCTATACAATTCTGACTCAGTAAACCGGTAGGCCTATTCTATATCTATTTTTGTTTTCTACCTATTCTAAACCTTTATTTTTAGTCTACGTTTGGGTTACTTTTTTAACACCAATATTACCTATACGTAACATTTTTCTCTCTGCTCCATTTTAGTTTGACACAATTATGTACCTGGCTATACGAAACAACTCATATATAGTAAATTGTTTAAAGACAATAGAAAACAGATAAAACAAATTTTCTGATTTATAGAAATCTATCAAACATGTCCACGTATATTTTATATATGTTACACGAAGACTACTTCGCGGAAAACAACGTAGGCCTACATAAATGACACCAAACGTAATTTTAAGTAATTTAATTACAATAATTTTAAGGTTAGCTCGCGTCGTTTTAACGGCCCGTTACTCACCTAACAGGCCAAATATCTCCCGTTAACTGGCGATTTTAACGACCGATATCTTTAACTGAGCTTCGTGAAACGGGTTTTATTCCGTTAAATCCTTAACGGATGATTTATCGGCCGTTAAATGTTTAACGGAGATCTGTAAAACTAGGCACGACTCAAATTATTATTATTTTTGTTTTAATTGCGAGTAAATTTCTCCGTATGTTTAATTCATCATCATCTTCAAGGGCTAAACCAAGGATGGTTTGTTCCGGTCTCAAATAGGCAAAGATTAGAGCTGATCACTTCAGCGCTTCCTCGGACGTCCCACACCTCTCCGTCCCCTCGGCTTATAGTTCCATAGTTTGGGGATGCGGGAGTCATCCAATCGGCAAAGATGTTCCCAACAATTCAGCCGCTACTGAGCAATCCTGTCGAGTATACTGATAATATTCAGTTCCTGCCGTATATCTGTGTTTCTTCTATGACCACGGAGAGTATACCTGGCCTTTCGTTAAAGTCCAGTTCTCAGACTCACAAAGAAGTGTGGGAATATGTTTAATTCGTAAAAAAAAAAAAAAAAAAAAAAATTGTGAAAACAACAGCTACTCCACTCTTTGTTTTGAGAAATAAGAATTGGAAAACAGACAATCAATGTTATTTTTTTTCCTACTACAAATACAACTAACAGTAAAAATCTCGAAAATTGCATATAATCATAACCCCCAAGTGGCAAATAATTTTGTCGCAGAAAGATTTTTTTTACTTTTATGTTGTGTGACATCCCAAGCATATAGATAAACAGGTAGACAGATGTCAAACGGTAGAATTAAAACCAAGAACTCGGTCCGCTCGATCAATAATACCTCGTTTATTCAATCATGATCATCATCATCTTTACAACATGGTATAGGCAACTTTCAAAGATCGTCTAGTCATCTCTTCCTGGGTCTACCCACACACCAATATTCTATAGGTTTGTATTTCCAGATCTGTTTGGCCAGCCTGGAATCTGCCATTCTTTCTAAGTGTTTTTTCCACCGTTGTTCGTAATCTTTTTATTTTTTATTCAAGTTAAACACTTGAAACTCATCTCTTATGGCCTCATTCTTTATACGTTCAAGTTTAGAAAACTTTTTAACTCCTCTTAAGTATGCCATTTCCGAGGTCTGCATTTTACTGTCTTGTTTCTTGGTTGTTGTCCATAAATCACACCCATAGGGCAGTACAGGGACTGCCACCAATTTGTAGAACTTTAATTTTGTATCGCGACGTACATTGTTTCTAAAAATACGTTTGATTGTCCCATGGTCTGGAACTTACCGGACTTAACAACATCAATATCATAATTCCTATCATAGCCAATATTATTTCCCAAATAATTAAAATGGCTCCCTTGTTCTAGAATTCGATCACCAATTATTATTTCAGTTCTTATTGGCTCATTCCCTGGAAATGACATTACCTTTGTTTTTATAGTAGATACTTTCATATTGAATTGTTTTAAAAATCAAACGTTTATTGAATAATAACAATACTAATCTAATAACTGACGCGTCTGTGCTTGTAACTGTATTGCAGCGCAGGGAAATACGCAATCCCGACTGGGGGAAAACGTTAAGGCTACTGGCAGCTATAACGCATTGTTGCGTCGTTGTATCCGCTTTGTGAGAGAGATAAATCACAAAAACGCGCGCGTCATTGCTCCCGCGGCAGCAGCAGATTTATTCCGCTTTAAACGTCGGCAAAGCGTCGGTTTATGCAAACCGGCTGATAGAGGGCGCCGCGCACAGATGTAATCCTTTCTCCGTGGGAAGCTGGGAAGATTTTTATTCATTCCTTATCTGACACGCACGCGAGCAGCATTCGTATAATCGTCGCTGGCTTCGAAAATAGGCCAACGTTTTCTCTTGTGAATCTCCTCCTCCCTTAGGAAATGGAACAATATTTTTGTGTTTTATGCACATTATTGTTTAAGCAAATCGAGAAACATATGTACACAAAGTGTTTGTTTCATATAGTAATTGTGCCATCAACAAGGGTAGTGAGATACTGAGGAATTGAAGAAACCATCTTGTGACAAAATTAGCGGATGCGGAGTTTACAACCGATCAGATTAGAATAATCGAAAATTATTCCCCGTATTGTTACGAGGATTGTTCCGTTTAAACATTGGAATAAACTATTAACAGTGTTTGTTTGATTGATATTCGTACGAGCGACGCGTTTTCACAGTTCTAACTCGACCATTAGGAATTTGTCTGCCTGTCTGTCTGTCTGTCTTTTTGGGGCATGTCTCATGATAACGTTTGAACGTAACAACCGATTTTCGTAAAACTTAGACACATAGACAGTTAGACGAACGGACAATTCGAGAAGACACAGATAGACATAAGATGGAGATAGACAGACAAAGAAGAAAGAGAGAGATAGAAAGAGACGGAGACAGACAGAAGATAGAGACAGACAGTTAGACCGAGAGAGACGAAGCGAGTGACGAAGATAGAGGGTGTAATATAGATGGGGGATTAGTGAGAGGTAGTGAAGGGGGCGTACAGGCAGGCAGTTAGACAGCGATGGGCAGATAGATAGACAGACAGAGACAAATAGACATACCGACAAACAGCGACAGACTATCAGAGTTATAAGTAATCAGACTGACGTTAGGTAGAGAGAGAGAGAGAGAGAGAGAGAGAGAGAGAGAGAGAGAGACAGAGACAGAGACAGAGACAGACACAAAGACAGAGACAAAGACAGATACAGACAGACAGAGGGAGGTAAAGAGAAAAGAGAAAATTATTAACAGACTTAACACTGTTGCACACCACTATAGAAAAATTATTCCGATTAGTGCTTTCAAGCTTTTAACCTTTTAACCGGGTATTACTGCAGTTAAAAGTGTAAATGAGAAAGGTTTAAAAACGTTAGGTATTGAAAAGAATGCACACACAAAACATACACACACACACACACACACGCACATACGTACATGTAAAAGTACCGACTTGGGTGACTGAACTCGCTAATTAATAGTTTTTCTATAGTGGTGTGCAACAGTATTAATTCTGTTTATGATGATAACCACTAATACAACTTTCTTAATTATATAAAATTATTGTTAATATTTCTAGTAAGCTGCAGAACTCGCTAGCTGTGCTTATTAAAATATAATTATTATTAGATTAACTCAAATTTAAAGTATAATTTTTCTAAACTGTCAGTAAATTTCTCCGTCTGTTTGATGCGTAAGCAAAGAGAGGCATAGGAAGATTGTGAAAACCTCGACTACTCTACTACGTTTTTGAGAAATATCAATTGAAAAACAGACAATCCTTTTTATTTTTTTCTTACTATGAATACAATAAACATTTAAAATATCGACAACGGCATAGGTTGTTTAGTTAAATTTATAATCATAATTTCTATATTTGTATAATCATATATTAAAATTTATTTGTTGAATTACTGATGTGACCGAGGGAAGCAGAGAGAAAGGGAGAGAGAGAGAGAGAGAGGGGGGAGAGACAGACAGACAGAAAGACAGAGAGAGAGAGAGAGAGAGAGAGAGAGAGAGAGAGAGAGAGAGAGAGAATATAAAATTATTATTAATATTTCTACTAAGCTCCCTGAGTTGCAGAAATCGCTAGCTGTATTGATAGAATTATATTTATTAATAGATAAATGCCCCGTTTCACTAACATTTGTTAATTTTCTTCCTAACGGGCCGTTTGTTAACTGGCGAAATAAATTTTAACGGCCGTTTTGTTAATAACTGTTTCTCCAACGCCCGTTAGGACCCGGTTAGTAAAACTCTCGTTAACACGACTATGCTACCATGATAAGCATCAATTTTGTTTGTTTCAGATAGGTTGGAAAATTTAAAATAACTTGTAAACAATCTGTAGGGTGACGTTCCCGTTTCACCATTTTCTGTTTGCCAAGAGCATCTGTATATTTTATATTTAATTGTACATTTTGTTTTATTCCTGTTATTGAAGATATTCCCGTGTAATCACAATTCAACAATTTTGTAAGCAACTTTTCTTGAAAGCGTATCAGCGTTCTATACAATTCTGACTCAGTAAACCGGCAGGCCTATTCTATATATATTTTTGTTTTCTACCTATTCTAAACCTTTATTTTTAGTCTACGTTTGGGTTACTTTATTAATACCAATATTACTTATACGTAACATTTTTCTCTCTGCTCCATTTTAGTTTGACACAATTATATACCTGGCTATACGAAACAACTCAATATATAGTAAATTGTTTAAAGACAGAATAGAAAACAGATAAAACAAATTTTCTGATTTATAGAACTCTATCAAACATGTGCACGTATATTTTATTTATGTTACACGAAGACTACTTCGCGGAAAACAACGTAGGCCTACATAAATGACACCAAACGTAATTTTAAGGTTAGCTCGCGTCGTTTTAACGGCCCGTTACTCACCTAACAGGCCAAATATCTCCCGTTAACTGGCGATTTTAACGACCGATATCTTTAACTGAGCTTCGTGAAACTGGCTTTATTCCGTTAAATCCTTAACGGGTGATTTATCGGCCGTTAAATTTTTAACGGAGATCGGTGAAACGGGGCACGACTCAAATTATTATTGTTTTTGTTTTCATTGCGAGTAAATTTCTCCGCATGTTTAATTCATCATCATCTTCAAGGGTTAAACCAAGGATGGTTTGTTCCGGTCTCAAATAGGCAAAGATTAGAGCTGATCACTTCAGCGCTTCCTCGGACGTCCCACACCTCTCCGTCCCCTCGGCTTATAGTTCCATAGTTGTTTGGGAATACGGCAGTCATCCAATCGGCAAAGATGTTCCCAACAATTCAGCCGCTACTGAGCAATCCTGTCGAGTATACTGATAATATTCAGTTCCTGCCGTATATCTGTGTTTCTTCTATGACCATGGAGAGTATACCTGGCCTTTCGTTAAAGTCCAGTTCTCAGACTCATAAAGAAGTGTGGGAATATGTTTAATTCGTAAGTAAAAAAAAAAAAAAACAGACAAAAAATGTGAAAACAACAGCTACTCCACTCTTTGTTTTGATAAATAAGAATTGGAAAAGAGACAATCAATGTTATTTTTTTTCCTACTACAAATACAACTAACAGTAAAAATCTCGAAAATTGCATATAATCATATAACCCCCAAGTGGCAAATAATTTTGTCGCAGAAAGATTTTTTTTTTACTTTTATGTTGTGTGACATATCCCAAGCATATAGATAAACAGGTAGACAGATGTCAAACGGTAGAGTTAAAACCAAGAACTCGGTCCGCTCGATCAATAATACCTCGTTTATTCAATCATGATCATCATCATCTTCACAACACGGCACAGGCAAGGTGCTGCCTGTTCCACTTTCAAAGATCGTCTAGTCATCTCTTCCTGGCCCTACACACACACCAATGTCCTATAGGTTTGTATTTCCAGACCTGTTTGGCCAGCTTGGAATCTGCCATTCTTTCTAAGTGTTTTTGACATGGAATCCATAGGTATGTAATGTCTTACTCGCACGTTTCGCGAAAATCGACCGTTATGTTTCAAATGTACTTTTGGCATACCACTATCTCACGAACCGCTCAACCAATCCCAGCAAACCAGGTGTCAGGTGATCGAGTCACTCGGCCCCCTTCCACCAATAGTACTGAGAATTTTTACAACTGACTTCAGTCGCCTCTAGGCTTTGTCTGCGTGAGGGTGTTTTTGCGCCGAAAATCTCTAAATTGCTCCACTAAAACTTAAATATCTCGGGAACTACAAGTCCGATCGCGAAAATACAAAGTGCGTTGTGATCCTCAGAACTAAATCTCTCCAATAACACCAATTTAGAGTACCAGAAGCAGTCACAGAAAATAATAACAACATTTGAACTCAAAAATTTGAAATGCCTAGACCTAAAAATCACGATAAAACTCGAACCAAAAATTTCAAACCGAAAACCGGCAAATCCTATGCAGAGCGTCAACAAGCCTATCGTTTGAGACTAAAATCAAAGAAATCGGCCGAGAACTTAGAAAATGGCAACAATTTGAAGATTGACGAAACCCCGTCAGCGCCCAAGCGGCCCGCATCTCCGATACCTGGGTCATTCGGCGTGCCCCCAAAGCGACTCAGATCGAGCGTACGGCTAGCTAGCAAGAAAACAGACGATGAGAACATTAATAACTTGTGCTTCGACAACATTGGACCCTCGATGCTCTGCGCAGAACAGCCCGGTCCAAGTCGCCGCTTCAAAGGAGTCGACGAGGAATTCTCTAAGCACTTTATTAACAATCCGTTCGGTTCGGTGTGTGGGATCTGCGATCGCTTGTGGTTCTAGAGTGATCTAAGACCGTGCGTACCATCATACATAAGTCTCTTGGCCACAGTGTTCGGAGCGGACGAGTACTCAAGTGCGAGTAATATGGAAGGCGTGTGCTCTACGTGTGTTGCAAGTCTCAAACAAGGCAACGTACCGCCGCTGTGCAAATCATACGGCTTCCAATATCCACCGATCCCGCCAAACTTGCCTCCTCTGAATCCCGTTGAAGAGAGACTTATATGACTTATATTTTATGAATAAATAGAATACATTGAAACTTATGTAGCTGTTTATTTAACCAACCCTTCATTCCTTCCCAAAGCACAAGTCTGTCCATGATTCCATGTCTACCGGTAGTCCCACGATTACCAGGTTTAAATTTTTTCCACCGTTGTTCGTAATCTTTTTATTTTTCATTCAAGTTAAACACTTGAAACTCATCTCTTATGGCCCACATTCTTTATACGTTCAAGTTTAGTAAACTTTTTAACTCCTCTTAAGAATGCCATTTCCGAGGTCTGCATTTTACTGTCTTGTTTCTTGGTTGTTGTCCATAAATCACACACATGCAGGACAGTACAGGGACTGACACTAATCTGTAGAACTTTAATTTTGTATCTCGACGTAAATTGTTTCTAACAATACGTTTGATTGTCCCATGGTCTGGAACTTACCGGACTTAACATCAATATCATAATTCCTATTATAGCCAACATCATTTCCCAAATAGTTAAAATGACTCCCTTGTTCTAGAATTCGATCACCAATTATTATTTCAGTTCTTATTGGCTCATTCCTGGAAATGACATTACCTTTGTTTTTATAGTAGATACTTTCATATTGAATTGTTTTAAAAATCAAACGTTTATTGAATAATAACAATACTAATCTAATAACTGACGCGTCTGTGCTTGTAACTGTATTGCAGCGCAGGGAAATACGCAATCCCGACTGGGGGAAAACGTTAAGGCTACTGGCAGCTATAACGCATTGTTGCGTCGTTGTATCCGCTTTGTGAGAGAGATGAATCATAAAAACGCGCGCGTCATTGCTCCCGCGGCAGCAGCAGATTTATTCCGCTTTAAACGTCGGCAAAGCGTCGGTTTATGCAAACCGGCTGATAGAGGGCGCCGCGCACAGATGTAATCCTTTCTCCGTGGGAAGCTGGGAAGATTTTTATTCATTCCTTATCTGACACGCACGCGAGCAGCATTCGTACAATCGTCGCTGGCGTCGAAAATAGGCCAACGTTTTCTCTTGGGAATCTCCTCCTCCCTCAGGAAATGGAACAATATTTTTGTGTTTTATGCACATTATTGTTTAAGCAAATCGAGAAACATATGTACACAAAGTGTTTGTTTCATATAGTAATTGTGCCATCAACAAGGGTAGTGAGATACTGAGGAATTGAAGAAACCATCTTGTGACAAAATTAGCGGATGCGGAGTTTACAACCGATCAGATTAGAATAATCGAAAATTATTCCCCGTATTGTTACGAGGATTGTTCCGTTTAAACATTGGAATAAACTATTAACAGTGTTTGTTTGATTGATATTCGTACGAGCGACGCGTTTTCACAGTTCTAACTCGACCATTAGGAATTTGTCTGCCTGTCTGTCTGTCTGTCTATTTGGGGCATGTCTCATGATAACGTTTGAACGTAACAACCGATTTTCGTAAAACTTAGACACATAGACAGTTAGACGAAAGGACAATTCGAGAAGACACAGATAGACATAAGATGGAGATAGACAGACAAAGAAGAAAGAGAGAGATAGAAAGAGACGGAGACAGACAGAAGATAGAGACAGACAGTTAGACCGAGAGAGACGAAGCGAGTGACGAAGATAGAGGGTGTAATATAGATGGGGGATTAGTGAGAGGTAGTGAAGGGGGCGTACAGGCAGGCAGTTAGACAGCGATGGGCAGATAGATAGACAGACAGAGACAAATAGACATACCGACAAACAGCGACAGACTATCAGAGTTATAAGTAATCAGACTGACGTAAGGTAGAGAGAGAGAGAGAGAGAGAGAGAGAGAGAGAGAGAGAGAGAGAGAGAGAGAGAGAGAGAGAGAGAATATGAGTGGGGGAGGGATAGAAGGGGAACAGAGCTAATGACGCACAGGCAGACACTTTGACAGGAGAGAAGAATAGCTAGAAATACAGATCGAGGACTGAGAACGAGACAGACAGAGCCAAATAGCCAGGTCGACAATCAGCGACGGGTAGACACAGATAGACAGCGGCTATGTAGAGAGAAAGTTGTAACTTATGGAAGCGAAACATGGACGCTGATAAAAAAGGAACAAGAAACACTAAGAAGCATTGAAAGAAAAATCACAAGACGTGTTTATGGCCCGGTTAAAAAAGACGACGAACGGAGAATAAACCAGGAGATAGATGAGCTATTGAATCACTAAGTCAATGTAAGAATGATAAAGGCTCAACAAATACAGTGGTTAGACAATGGACGAATACAAAGGTGACGAATCGAGAATAAGAAATAACCAGGAGATGGATGAGCTATTGAATCATGAACACATTGTAAGATTGGTAAAGTCTTAAAGAATACAATGGTTAGGTCGGTCACCTAGAGCGGATGGATAGTCAGCGGATGCGGAAGAAAATTTTGAGGGAGCAGGTCTATAAAAGGGGAAAAGGAGTCGATCTAGGATAAGATGATTGGATGATGTGGATCCCAGAAGAATGGACGTGAGAAGTTACACTAAGATGGCAATGGACAGGAGACTTTGGAGAATATTGGCGTCGGAAGCCAAGAGTCACGTTGGGCTGTAGTCAGAAGAAGAAGAAGAAGAAGAAGAAGAAGAAGAAGAAGAAGAAGAAGAAGAAGAAGAAGAAGAAGAAGAAGAAGAAGAAGAAGTAGAAGAAGAAAGTACGTCCCACTTGCGAACACACAGATGAAGGGATTATCTGTTTATAACTGAAGTTACAGAAGTTACGTTGCGTTATCGAAAAATGAATGAAAATATAGTAAAATTTACATATTTCTCTGTACAAGTACTCAAACCAATTTAAAAATCCGATATCGCCTATAATAACAGCTAAAGTCAAGCAGCCGTATTGCCTTGTAATTTCCCAATTCTGTTGTTTTTATTATTTTAAAATTTCTATTTACTTAACTTATTACTAATTATTCTCATGTTTCCCATTATTTTTGTTATGTTTTGTTTGTGTTAATATTTTTTATATATTTTTGTTGTATCGGCTATCTGAGGACCACATGCCAATTTCAATTCTTTATTCCTTGTTCTTTCCTTTTTCTCCAATATTCTTTCAACTTTTCATTATGTCTCTTCTTTCGGTCTTTAGCCCACTTTGAACCTGCGTTTTCTTCTCTCCTACCCTGGACTCCTTCCATTTTTAACACTTTTCCCCGAAAAAATTCTCTTTCACTTGCTTCTTCTGCGTTTATATTATTTTTGTTCTAAATCCTTTTGGACTTCTTTAATCCAACTTGATGTTGACTTCTTTCCCCAGATTTTTTTATATTTTATTCAATGAGTTTTTTACTATATTCTAAATACATTTACCAAGTATCATTTTTACCACACACACACACACATGCGATGCGCTAGAAGATTTCAGAAGAAGTGGTGTGAGGGGTTACACTGAGATGGCTATGAGACTTTGGAGAAAATTGATGTTGGAAGCCAGGACTCATGTTCGGCTGTACTACTGAAGAAGAAGAAGAAGAAGAAGAAGAAGAAGAAGAAGAAGAAGAAGAAGAAGAAGAAGAAGAAGAAGAAGGAGGAGGAGAAGAAGAAGGAGGAGGAGGAGGAGGAGGAGGAGGAGGAGGAGAGAATACGTTCCACTTGCGAACACACACTTGTTTAAAATGAGATGGAAATGGATAAGAGACATTGGAGAAGATTGGAGTTGGGAGCCAAGGCTCACGTTGGGCTGTAGTGTTGATGAAGAAGAAGAAGAAGAGAGAAAGGGGGTGAGAAAGGGATAAGAGAGAGAGAGAGAGAGAGTGACGTGTACGGGTGCGTCTGGTAGACAGACAGAGCGAGAGAAAGTAAGAGACTGACAGAAAGCGCGTCAGGAAGAAACTGAGGTAGACAGTATAGCTATATATAAAATTATTATAATATTACTACAGTACATATAAAACGATAGTAATTGTTTTTGCCAAAGAGGGAAACGTCTAAAACTATTTTATTATAAAATAATGAAGTACAATCGTAACTCGCCTTTCCAAATGCAATTAATCTGCGCAACTAATCTGTTTATTACCACAATTCTACTGCTACACGTGCCCGTGTTTTCTCACAAGTAAAAATTGAAAGCTATTTGAAGCTAATAAAAATGTAAAAACTGTTTCTGCCACAAGATCTGGGTTGCGCAGTGTCTGATCCTCTGAACTAACTGGCTGGTTGATTATACAAAAGGAAACTTTAATTACCGACGGACGCCAAATTACGGTATTAAGAGCACAAAAGTGAATGATTAAGATTATATGGCTATTGTAAATTGGATTGAGTACTAAATGTTTGTTGTGTGGTAACATAGAAATTACTTTGAAAAGGTTTTTACCTTAAATTTTTGTGGCGCGAGCAAACAGTGGTATAGTTGGCAACTAGTAATCGCACCGGCTGTGCTGTGAGTAGGTTTGCCAGATCAACAATAAAAAAAAGCCGAACACAGGTGTTAATTTAGCCGGACATTTTACCCGCAAAACCGGACGGACGGTTATTTATTTATTTATTTATTTTTTTTTAAAAAGCATCATTTATTATGTTCGTTCGATATTAGGTGCTTGCGTATAAATATATATATACCTACTACATAGAGTATTAAAAAATAAAACGACATCAGCTGGTGTCATACATAAGATAGGTTTGTTATCATTACACATAGAAACATAATAAGACATATGAATTAAAAAGAAAGACTAGCTCTGTAATCATCATTATAAATGAATCGAAGTAACTCCATTCTTTTATTATTAAATAAATGTAATCTATTTTAAATAAACACTAAATTTTAACGGAACACTTAAATCTCAAAATTTTAACTGAATATCAATATATCAATAAATGCAGCGCAACAAGATGTTTACATTTTCATAGAAATCGAAACCATGGCCAGTGTTGAGACTGCTAGGCTCTCTTTATTCACGAGTATTCTACGGCTGCCTCTTTGATTTGGCGATACATAAATGAGAGCATAAATGAGAGCGCCGGCATTGATGACAATACAGAGGTGAACAGTAATATAAAATGCCTAAACATACTGAAAGGAAAGGAAATAAAAATCTAGTAGTAATTTCTTTTTTCAGATCTAGTGCAGATCTAGATTCAGGGATAAAAAAATGTGCTATACTTTTATCATAATATTACGTGCAAATTTATGAGACATAAGCCTAACAAAATCCGGACAGGTCGGACATAGTGATTTTTAGCCGAACTAAACTGTAAAAAGCCAAACAGTTCAGCTAAAGTCAGACGTCTGGCAACCCTAACTGCCGTCGTAGATAAATTCCACGACTTATTGTGCACTCTTATAACTGTGAATAATGCAGCGGTCTTGTCCGGAATTCCTGGGATAAGTAACAAAGGTACACTTACACTATGTACACAATTGTCTCTCCACCATAGTTGCAAGCTGTAATGGCCCCAAAGTGGTTAATATCTGGTTGATTCGTTACTGACGGTGGTAGAAACGTGACCAGAGATGCACCAGGCTGTAGATCTAAAATGCCTTTACTGAAAAGTGGAAAATGTTTTGAAAAATTGTTAGTTGACAAAAATAGGTATGCAAAACAAATGGAAGGTGACGGAAGATGGGTACGGATAATTGTTTAAATATTTTAGCCAACATTTCACACATACATTAAACATTATGCACAGCCAAAAATAACTTATCACTAATATGAAACAGCAGGTTAGTAATTTTGAATATTTGGGCTATAAATCCGTCTTACATTTCAAACAATGGCGTGGTGAAGAAGCTAACCACGCCATATGTGATGGTGTTTGATGGTGTATGTGTAGGAACCATCAGCAGAACATTAACACCTGAAGTTCTACAAGGTGATGGCCCTTCCCCACACTTCTCTAAGGGTCTGAGAATTGGATTTTAACAAAATCCCAGGCCAGTCTGACTTTAATCATAGTCCGAATATAATGTTCATTTTTGAAAATTTTGAATGTTTGGATGTAAAAGTTTTGGACGTAAAAAGAGTGGATGAAAATTTTGATAAAATCGCTAAAATTCATTTGGGGTATCAAGTTACAGAAAATTTCAACTAACGCCTGAATGCAGTATTAAGTTTTGAAAATTTGAAAATTCTGAGACCCGGGGTCCAAAAATGAGATCAAAAATTCCAAAAAATGTGAAAATCTTGCCGGGTGTCAGATTAAAAGGAAGTGTAACCCATATACGAATGTTCCGAATTTTTAGTGTATAATATGTAATTGTGTGCTCTGCAACTGTTGTACTAGCAAAGAAATAGTAATTGAGATATTTATAATTTTATCATAATTGATTAATTATCTAATATTGTAATTTATGTAACAATAAATATCCTTCTTTCAAACTAGTGAGCGATGACTGCAGCTCAGGGAGCACACTAGTGTAATACTGGAAAGGATTGAGCGGATTAATTGCGAAACGACAAAGCAGACGCTTGCTCAGTAACAACATACTTGCATACACTGTTATAGGAATATAAAGTTTGAACCGACACCTCTGCCCTCCCCCCCAACAGCTGCCATAATTTTCGTTTGTATAACAACAACATCAACATCTACAACAGCGCTCACACACATTAACCGCCTATTACAGCCACTTATACGAGGGAGGATCGTATAGATTTTTAACAGTCAATAAAATAAGGGATGCTGCTTCACGCTAGTCGGAGGGGTGAGTGTTAATACCGTGTAATGTTTGGAACGCCGCTAACGCCGCTACAGTCGTCCTTCTGAAGGGCTCGTATTTATGGCCCCGGCCACTTCATTACGGGGTTTCATATATGTCTTAACGAACTAGGGATCGCGGCACCGACGACGACGTGTAAGACACATCATCGGGTCGATTAATGGAAACTACAAAAACAAATCATAATAACAGGTCAGAATTCACTGTGTTGCGGTTTCCAACTTGTTCATAGTAACAAATATTCCTTTGTAAATAACTCGTTGAGTTTCCTGCAGATCTTCTATGTAATACCCTTCAAGTAAATACACTGCAAGTAGGTTTATTTTCACCTGACGCACGTTTCTCAGAAATTATTCTGTGCCTTCCGAGGTTTGTTTGAATTGTAATTGAATGTTTCGCTT